>JACEIK010000412.1:307287-336761 GCA_018107945.1 Datura stramonium | reverse complement strand
TTAGAGGAATGGGTCCAGTCCCTGTGGGATCGACAATCCGGTTCTTAAAAAGAGCCACTATATTACTTGCACGACCCGTACACTTGCGGACGCGCTCGATGTGAAAAAGAGTCGTCAATCGACCCTTAGCCTACTCGGTGCTAGACATGCATATGCTCTACTTAGTACTCCCCAAAATATGCATATGCTCTACATCATTTTATAATGAAGCTCAAACATCGTCTATTGAAGAATCTCAATGATCAAATACATCTCAAATATGAAATCATGCACATGAGAAACTTTAGCTCAAGACATACCACAAGCTAAAAACATAATTGGGAGCCTTCGCTCCAAAACCATATGGTAAGCTATACATAGGAAAACTTTAACTCAAAACATACCACAAGCTGAATATATAATTGGGAGTCTTTACTCCAAAACAATGTGCTAAGCTTAATTTCGGAAAATCATCATTTATATTTATCATGTGGGCATTGCCCAAAGCTTTATCATACATAGAAATACTGAATTTTCATCAAAATCATAATTGTAAACACGGGTAGCTTCAAATTATGCTTTTCATCATAATATCTCATCATCATGACATACTCATCACAAATCTCATCTTTTATGAACATCCCAACCATGGGCTTTAAATTCATAAAGCTATAATCATGATTTTAAATTGAAAATATTATAAAATTTGCCCATGCTTCATAATTCAATAGTAGAATCATAGTAAAATCATACCCATATATATAAATAGAAGATTCATGCATTTGGATTAAAACCACATAGGTGTGAAAAGAATCACCCATTCATAACCTTACATACCTGTTGGTAGTTGATTCTTACTCCCCCTTTAATTCCCAAAAAGGAATTTGAATGAATTTGAAGATCACAAGATTTATTACCCTCCCAAATCTCTTCTACATTGCCTGTATGGATGAATAATGTCTAAAATGAACATAGCCCCTTTAAAAGTCACTATTCATAATTCAAAAAATCATAGCCTAGGCCCTAGAAACTTAGGAATTACGGAAAAGCTCTTATTAGATTCGCAGAAAATAACTGCCAGGTGGCCCTAATGGGTGACCTGACCACTCGGTATGGGTGACCACAACTCTTGGTAACCATCACTGGTGTACACTATCTTGCCTCATCAAATTTTACTCCAAGCTCGCTAACGACTCACCCCACGAATCGTGGGGACTGACCATGACATGTGGGGACCTCCCGTCGTGTCTACTACCCTTATTCTTTCCTTTTCCTAATTCCCCTCCCCCACGGCTGACCCAACGACTCGTGGGGTCTGACCACGAGTCGTGGTATTTCCTGTGGGGTCTCATTTCTTCAAGACTTCTCCCTAAATACCTGGGCCTACCCCACGAGTCACATCATGACTCGTAGGTAGTCCTCACGAGTCTCCTCACGACTCATTCTGAGCCTACTGCAGATTTTAAACTTTTTCTTTGTTTCAACCCCCGGGTCCGACCTTTGGACTTCAGGGGTATAAAAGTTGCCCTTGAGGAGTTTCTGCTTTTGGAAGAGGAACTTAGGGGTTAGAACATTGGTGATATCACTCTCCTTCATGATTTTTCTCTCTATTCCCCCATTGATCATTTATCTCCCCCCACCCAAGATTATCATGGTTTTCCCAACCTTGATTCTCCTCCTTGGGCGCAAAGGGTCTTGATTGACACCTTGATACCCAGGGTGAGAACCTCCCAATTGGCTTGACATGTATTGACACTCCTCGTATCTCGAGGGTGAAGTACAATCATCAAATTGAGCATGGGTTTCAGAAGCTACAACATACACATTCTTTGTAGTAGCTCCCATTACATGTTTTTTCATCAACTCTAGCTGGGTCATCATTTTTGCAAGGGTTTCATCTCTAGCCTCATCTCTGTTCCTCAATTCAGCACTCACAAGATTTGAAGCAATACCACTCGAGGATAGCTCTACCTCTCTAGTGTGCCATGGCTTTCCTTATTCTATCAAGTAATGCCTTAGCTACTCCATATGGCTGATCCATGATACATCCTCTAGCCAAATTATTTACCACAGACTTATTGATAGAATCCAATGATCAGTAGAAGCTTTAACATAGAACCCCACGGGTAAGCCATGGTTTGGACAAATGGCTACCTTTTTCTTAAACCTCAACCACGCTTCATGGAGTTGTTTGCTTACATGTTTTTGAAAATTAGTAATGTCATCCCTTAGCTGCAACATCCTCGAGGGAGGAAATAACTTATCCAAAAATGGTTTCAGGAGTTCATTCAAAGAGGTAATAGACCCGGGGGGAAACTCTTCCAACCACGCAGTTGCTTCCCTAGTTAGTGAGAATGGAAAGAGTCTCAATCTGATTGACTCTTGAGAGATATTTATAATGTTAAAGGGTTGACATATATCCAAGAAGTTGCAGAGATGCCTGTTTGAATCTCATTGGGCATTCCTCCGAAGAGTCCCTTCATTTGAAGTAAGTGTAGCATTATACTCGTCACATGGAAAATTGCATTCCCTACCGTAGGAGGTAGGCGAATTGCACCTCCTAGATCGGGCATCACAGGTTCATCATCCTCATGATCCATATGCCCATCCAATGAACTTTCTCCTTCTAATGAGTGTTGGCTCATATCAAATTCAACCTAGAAGGCATCAACCATGATTGTAAAGTCAAACTAATTATGATGCAAGATCAATTAAAAATAATAACAACTAGAGGCTATCAAACTACAATCCATGGAAGTGACGCCATTTTTGATAAGGTCTAAACTGCACCCTTCTTTACGAAAGAGCATAAATGGTGGTTGTATAAAAAAAATAACCCTACGAGTGTAAGGGTCGAATCCCACGAGGAATGTCAGTTGATCACACAATAGTCATCTATAAATTGAATTAATTCGCATAAATGTTGCAAGACATATATGAAAAAATTTGGGGAATCATGATTTATATAATAAAACATGGAATTGCACACTAAAAATAGGGGCAAAGTATAAAAAAGACCAATGGAGAGACTACTAGGGGTTTGATATTGAGAAGGGCTTCAATGGTATGAATTATAATTGCTCCTATCTTTGCTTAACCATATGATTAGCTGCAGATTAGGTGAAATTTTAAGTTTCTCAACCAATTAGATGTCTTATACCTCATGTTATCTCAAATCCCAAAGTTCCTCTTTAAAACAACCACATCAGCTTTGGTATGGATTCACTATTTCTAGCTCCAATCCTTAATAGATATGTAATAATGGGTTTTGGCTATGTCTTGCCCAACACAATGTAATTACCACCCAAATACCCATTAGTGTTTCCTCACCCATTACCTTGATTTCCTTTCTCAAGTAAAATCTAAGTAAGAAAATGCAACCCACATTTGCAACTATGTGTTTTCAACTTAATATTAATAGGAAACACTAAAATTATACTAATAGAGTAAATCTATGATAAAATACACAATAACCAACCCAAATCAACCCCAATAATTCACACACCCCTAGCAAAGAATATAGCTACTCCTGTAAGTAAAGTAAGACATTGCACAAATCAACAATTAAATATCCATTCACAAACTTGGGTAAGAGAAATTTAAGTAAGGTCTGAACTCCAATGGAGTTTCTACGTTCTCAATGAAGAATGTGACTCTTTCTCTTTCTACTTGTCTCTACTTTCTATACAAGCCAAAAGTAATAGAATAATTAACACTTTCTAGAATGGAATATTTAGTTCATTTACAAGAGGTACAAAAATAATGTACAGATCTGCTCCTCTTTTTCTGTATTTTACGTTTATACCCCTGACTGATGGGCTTCACTTGAGATTCACCGGTGCATGATCGCAAAATGCCAGTCGGCTCTAGCTAAAGGACAGTATGATATTTGGCTCTTTGGCGCTGGCATTGGTGGTTCACCAGTGCTAATCCGTGGACTGCTGATTGGTTACAACTACTGGCAGTAAGTTCCTTAGTACTTCGGCATTGCCACAGGCGATTCACCAGTTCTTATCTATGGTCCACTGGTCTCTAACCTTCTTCCAGATAGTAGGAAACTACTGTCAATCCAGCATTTAGCTGGTGTCCTCCAGTGGAGCGCTGGTCATCAACTTTATTTCTATGTTCTTCGCTCAATTTCATGCTTTTCTCCATTCAAGTTAAGTACATGTAAATATCAAAGAGAAAAGGCATAAGATCATCCTAATTGACTTGAATACTAAGCAAAAACTCATGTTTAAGATCCTAGTAGTTGGTAATTTACTAACTAATCAAATACATTATTGGAGATCTTATATATGTCTTCGAATGCTAACACCTAGCCGATGCCTGACACTTATTTCTAACCGAATATTTTTGAGCCACACATATGCTAAGGCTACAGAGGTGCTTGAGAGGATTATTAAGACTAACCGAGCATGGCACACACAGGAAGCTAATATTTTTGCTGGCACTTATGTAGTAGGTATGTCTACAAAGCAGCGGAGGAAAAATGAGGAGAGAGACAAAGATATAGCTGAGATTAAAACCATGATGAGGCTCCTTGCTAAGAATTTCATTGGAGTTGGGCATGAAAAGGTAAGTGAGTAGGTTCTCAAGTTAAATCTCCAAGGAATGAGGGTGGATAGTCTGATTCGGATGAGGAAGCAAATTATGTGAATAATCAAGGGGTCGACAAGACTCTTGGCCCCAAGATCGAGGGAATGAAGGTTTGAAATATTATAAAAATAAAAAGTACAATTGGGGATACTAGGATAGGAGTAGAGGCAGAGATAGATATAGTGACTGGAAGAAGCGTGATGGCCATAAAAATGATAGAAGTAGTTTATATGCTTGTCTAGGTAGCCGCGAAATAGAGTCTAGCAGTTCGAGAATGGAAGATATATTAGCCAAAGTCTTACAATAGGTGGAGGCTAATGAGGGCCACTTCAAGGAGCTCTGTGTTGATCTCTTCGGGATGAACCAAAAGGTGGAGTCACGTGTATATTGCTATCAAGAAAATTGGGCGGCAAATTGGCCAAATATCAGTTTTACTTAATTAAAGGAAGAAAGGCACACTTCCTAGTAATATAGTCCAAAGTCTAAAAAATGATAGTCACTGTATACCTGTAACTAATATATGTGGAAAGGTGACAGTTGACCCTCATATGCCAATTGTTTTTGATGAGATAGTTGAGCCCGAGTTGATTGATGATTAAAAGGTCATTGAGTCCAAGGAATAGGATGCGGTTGAGAATGAAACATAAAAGATGACTCCTAGTAATGAAAAGTAGATTGTGTCTAAAAATAGGTAGGAGAAGAAGGTCCCACAAAAGTTGATTCTGATTCCAAGACCTCCTCCACCTATCCCACAGAGATTGAAGAAGAGGGCTGAGGAAGAAAAGTATCACAAGTTTATTTTGATGTTGAAGTAATTATCTGTGAACATCCCTTCAGTTGAGGTAATTGAGGACTGTGAGCTGTGACCCTGTGGAAAATTGGCACCATTGTAGTGCAATATCATCTGAGTCTCGTGTGTAGAAAAATGAAGATCCGGGAGCTTTCACCATACCTTGCACCATTGGAGCCTTTAATTTTGCTAAGGCTATATGTGATTTGGTTTCTAATATCAATTTCATGCGACTAGCAGTGTTCAGACAAATGGGTTTGGGAGCACCCAAGCCAACTACAATACGACTTCTTCTGGTAGATCGCACGGTTAAAAATATAGTGGGTATTCTCTATGATGTATTTGGGAAAGTTGAGTCATTCATATTTTCGACTGACTTTGTCATTTTAGACTGTGAGATTGATTTTGAGGTCCCTATTTTCTTGGGGTGACCATTCCTTGCCATCGGACGTGCATTACTAGAAATGGAAACCAGACAGTTGAAATTCTAGTTGAATAATGAAGAAGTTACTTTTAATTTGTGCCAGTCAATAAAGCAACCTAGCGATATGCGTGTGGTCTCAGTGATTAATATTGCATATGTAGAGTCTCTAATAATGCCTATTGGGGAGGGATTGAGTGTTGAGGCACTAACTACGGCTATCATAAATTGTGATGCTGGTGAGATAGATGGGTATAATGAGATAGTTAGTGCACTTGCCTGTATGGGATAGTATAGTTATGCTCCAAAAAAGATAGATCTTGATTTGAAAAATCGTGCAACTCCATTGGCCAAGCCTTCTATTGAGGAGCCTCTAGTCTTAGTGCTCAAAGCTCTTTCATCTCACCTTCGGTATTTATTGTTTGGTGCTGGAAAGACCTTGCCTATTATTGTAGTAACAGATTTGGTTGGAAGCTTTAGTTTTAGTTCTGAAGAAGTGCAAGAGGGCCATTGGATGGTCTGTTTTTGATATTATTGGTTTTCCACCGGGCATTTGAACTCATAAAATCCAGTTTGAACTAGACTATTTTCCGAGTATTGAGCATCAGTATAGGCTGAACCGCCTATACAAGAGGTTGTCAACAAGGATATTATCAAGTGGTTGGATGAGGGCGTGGTGTACCCTATTTTAAAGAGCAAATGGGTAATCACCGTCCAATATGTGCCAAAGAAAGGTGGAATCACTGCGGTTCCCAATGCTAAGAATGAGCTCATTCCTATGAGGCTTGTTATAGGTTGGAGAGTGTGTATGGACCATAGAAAGCTTAATAAATGGACAAAAAAATACAATTTCCCTATGTCATTCATGGATCAGATGCTAGATCGTCTTGTAGGTAAAGGTTGGTATTGCTTTTTTAATGGTTATTCGGGATACAATTAGATTTCCGTAACCTTGGAAGACCAAGAGAAAACCACCTCTACTTGCCTTATGGACTTTTTCCCTCAAGAGGATGCCATTTGGGTTGTGTAATGTGCCCGCAACATTGTAGCATTGCATGATGTAAATTTTCTCAGACATGGTGGAGGGCATAATAAAAGTTTTTATGAATGATTTTTCTGTGGTTGGTGATTCCCATTGATTCTTTCTTGACTCATCAGAGCAAGGTGTTACAAAGATGCGAAGAGACCAATTTAGTACTTAATTAGGAGAAGTGCCAATTTAGTACTTAATCTGAAAGAGAGGATGACCACTGGTACTATAATAGTTGCACCGGACTAGGCCTTACCATTTGAGGTCATGTGCGATAATAGCAGAGTGGCCCAACATATTGTCTTGGGCCAAAGGCAAGAAAAGATATTTCATCCGATATACTATGCTAGCAAAGTATTGAATGCAACCCAAAAAAATTACACCATGACTTGCCTTTGCTAAAAAGACACCCAATCCATGGTTACAAATTGTAATACCCCGGGAAGGCCTAAGAATAGACCGGGGAGTTGAATTTGTAAAGTGCAGAAAACTGGTAAAAACATCACAGAACAGACCATAGAATGACTCATGGTATCAAACCATGAGTCGTTGTAAGCTGTCGTTGGTTGGGGAATGGATGGTGGTAGTGGAGACAACGAGAGGTATGACGACCAATTGCAAGATACAAAGTGCCATCCTTTGCAGTCATAGTTAAGGTCAGGCAAGGCAGCAGTGTAAACATTTGGATAGCTACCGACCCATTAGGAGAAGCCACGGGTCATTGGTTGTGGTCGTTGTTGGAGGGTAAGATTTCTATTGTCGGCGATGGGTTGAGACACGACTCATTGGATGGAACCACGATTTGTGGTAGGGGGTTCAGTTTATATGATGAGCAATCAACGGACGGTATAACGAGTCGTGGGTTGAAGGCATTGGCCATCCTGTTGACCCGTTGTTTGGATCTGATACTAGGTTATTCAGCAGCCTTTTTAACAAAGGACACAACAGGTCGTTGGTTGTTTCCACGACCCGTTGGTACCACTTGTGGGTTCCATCCGGCCAGTTTTCAAGGCAGGTTCATTATGGGTATTTTTGACTTTTTCACCATATAAGTCCTTAAACTATGTTGTTTTGTCTTGGGAAAAGATGGATTTTAAGAGGATGACCTATTCTAAACTCCAATTCACGCATGAAAGAGCTTTGAGAGGTGATTCAAAGGGAGATTTCCAGCTTTCCACCTCAATTCCTTCAATTTCATTCTTGGGTTTTTAAGGAGGGTTAGGAGTTGATGATCCCAGGTATGTAAGGTCTTCAATGGATGGATTCTTACACACCCATGCTCCTTATATATTAATTACTCTAAATTTATTTGAAAACTCACGGGGTTTTGTATTTCATTTGAATAAAATTAAATGATTTAATTATGGGTATTGAAATCTTATCATAATCTACTGATTTGGATCATATTTCGAGATTTAAGTTGAGTATAATTTTGTTGGCATTTATATTTCTATAAAATTAAGCTTGATTATGCATGCCCCATGATGAATCGATTTATGATCCATTCATCCATTGGTGTATTCGATAAGCCCAACATGAATTATGAAATTATTTATGAATTTATTATGATATCTATTATAAACTTATGAATTTCAAGCTATATGCATGAGCTACAAGTATGCATGATCTTTATCAATCAGGAATTTTGTTTTTGGCCGACCCACGGGCACCAAGTCATGGCTAGTTCATGTATGTTCAAACATGTTTACGATTATCATGATTTGAATAGTCAATAAACTCATGTACGTATTATTATGAGCACTATATTTTTTTTGGGAGTAGTATCAAACACCGAGTAGGTTCGGGGCTCATGTTAAGCCCTAGATCTCATGAACTACGTGCCACCGTAGGTATGTTGGGACCCATTCATGTTTTTCCCTGGCCCAAATGGCCCTTTTCATATGTGACCACGCCCTTCGTGATTCCAGCCATTGGCAAGGTACGAAAACCCTCCCAAGTAGGGTTATAAGTCGGGCTTCATGTGTGCTCATATGGGGTATGTCAGTTAAGAGAATCTCCCACTGTTCCTCATGATTTATGCATGTTTATGATTATGAATGTTGGATCAAATTATGTTAAGTAAGGCTATTCTATTATGATTATGACTATGTTTATTACGAATGTTTCGAAAAACCTTTAGTCTTATGTAATATTACGATAATTATGTTATGAGCATGTAGTCCTACTCTTATAATCACTTATGAGTTTTATACATGTTTTAAATGTCTGTTTTACTTACCTTGCATACTCAATATATTCCACGTACTGACCGCATACTTTCTATATTGTATCTCTCATGATACAGGTCCCAGTTTTTAGGCGCATCCTCACCCGTAGATAGACTTGGACTTGCTCTCTGCGTATTTTGTGAATCCTCATGTTCCGAGGGCTACTTATGCACACTCTATGTTATTCCTTTAGTTTCTGGATGTTGGATTAGTTGGGGAGTTGTCCCATCAATCCGCCTTTCATGTTCATGAGTTGTCCCATCAATTCATTCATAAAATAAATGGCTGAATACTACACATAAGTCTGAAAGCCTCTAATCATAAAAGACGGGTTGAAGGGACAAGACCCCAACTGACCCAAAGAGTCTGAAAACATAAGATAAACAAGGTCTGAACATGCACCCCTCGAATAAGGAGGACTCACCATTGAAGACTGAGCGAAACTGGGCGCAAGCTAGGGACGATGTTGATCCTGCAAATCGGATCCTAAAAATATGCGGGTCAGTACTCGGAAAGTACCGAGTATGTAAGGTATGCAAAACAATGCTTAAAATAATGAAAGATATAGGAGTGGGACATCATGATCATAAAACTGAAATCATAAGTATATCGTAAGGCTCAATATTTCCAGAAATACTCATCAAAGTCATAACATGTGGGGAAAATATTTCATAAATTATAAGTTGAGCCAAAAGAACATAATCATACATATTTTAAAACCATGAGGAACAAAATGGGAGATTTCTATAACTGACATACTTAACATGAGCACACATGAAGTCCGACTTGTACCACTATTCGGGAGGCCATTCATACTTTTCCAAGGGTATGAACCATGAAAAGAGTGATATCACTCATGAAGGTCCCAAGCATAATCCTAGGGTAGCACGTAGTTCTGACATTCGGGGCGTAACTTTGGCACCGAACCTACTCCGTGTTAAGTACTACTCCCAAAACATGCAACGTTCTTATAACATTCATAACATAACATGCATGGATAGTGAAAACATGGAAATCATAACATACATGAGAGTTTGTGATTCTAGCCATGGAGTTGGGCCTTTGAGTCGGCCAAAATCGTAGTTATAATTCATAAGAGACAAGTGGGCATTGCCCATAATTTCAAACATACTTTACATGCTTAAATTCATAAGAAAGCGATCATGATAGCATCAGAAATCGAAACTTGAAGATATGCTTAAAACATTAAGAGAAGTTCGTTCATGCTTTCAGAATCATCTTGACCATGAAATTCACTAAAAATTTCCCCATAATTGGGCATCCATACTTTTAGAGATTTAAATCATGAAATACAACAGATATATATAAGTAAAATCAGTCCAAACACTTCAAACCCGCAAATTTAGCATAATATCGCAAGTTCATGTAATCTTTTGAGGAATCATGCAAACGGGGTTAAGACCCGCAAGAATTTAACAAATTTAACATAGGAAATGGGAAGAAATGGGCATGTGTAGGGACTAAACTACCCATTCAAACCCCACATACCTGGAAATTTCGTGATTCCCTACTCCCTTGAAGAACCCTATGTGAAAGCTTGAAGAACTTTAAGAAAATGGCTTGAAACCCTTCCCACTCCTCTTCTATAATACTTATAATTGCTAAAATGGACTTAACAAGAGTTTTCATCCCTTAAAGACCCTGTTTCGACCTCAAAATGACGGGGTTTAGGGCTCAAAAGCATTGAAAAGTCGAAATTGCCTTTACTGAAATTTCTCTGAACAGCAGTTCCTGCCCCGACCACGAGTCGTGTCACCAAGTCACGACTCATGGTTACCTCTCGTGGTAACTTCACCCTTTTTCCCAACTTTTTGAATTTTCCATGACTCATACCACCATCCTACGGGTTGTACTGTCAACCGTGGCACAATCCATCCAATCCACTACGACTTAACCTCAACCCCTTACCACGACTCGTTTCTACATCCTACGAGTGGTACCATGACCCGTGACGACTCACTCTTGGCACCACTGAGATATTCATCATGACTCCTAACCATGAGTCATACCTTCTCACCATGGTTCATAGGACTACCCGTGACAAAACCTAGGGCTCCTAATTTCATCACGACTCGAGTCACAAGTTATAGATCCACACCACGACTCGTACCTCGAGTCGTACTGGTGCAAGTTCTAGGTTTTTCTGCAGTTTTCAACTTCAACTGCCGGGTCTATTCATAGGCCCTTCTGGGGTGTTACAATATCTCCCCCTTGAGAATATTCATCCTCGAATGTAGGGTAACAAACAGCAAATAGAAACATACAATCACTATATATAGATGCTAATCATTGTCATTCAAGCCGAAAACTGACGGAACGACTACCCCCAAAAAGAACCACATAGCTAGTCTGAGTTCAGACACTACATATATTCATCATATCATAAAACAAACTTACACGCATGAATATAACATGAAAAACTAATTAGAGGTCTAGGGATAAAGCTGATACCTCAAACTGAAAGTGGACCTGTAGGGAACAGGTGGGGGTATCTAGCCATCATATCTGCTTCAGCTTCCTATGTTACAACCTCAACATGCTGGTTTCTCCATAACACCTTTACTGAGGCTACTTCCTTGTTTCTCGGTGTCTGAACCTGACGATCCATGATTTCAACAGGAATTTCCTCATAACTGAGACTATCCTTCACACCCACACTTTCCACCGGAACCACTAAGGCTAGGTCTCCCAAGCACTTTCTCAAGCGCGATACATGAAATACGGGATGAACTAAAGCCAACTCTGAAGGTAACTCTAGCTCATAAGCTACCTTACCCACTCGTCTCATGATTCGGTAAAGGCCAATATTGCGGGGGCTGAGTTTCCCTTTCTTTCATAATATCATTACTCCCTTCATGGGAGATACCTTCAGAAACACCCAATCATCGACCTCGAACTCAAGCTCCCCTCTCCTTGCATCTTCATAAGACATTTTGTGACTTTGAGCTGTCTACAACATTTCCCTTATCAAATGAAATTTCTCCATGGCCTCATGGACTGAATCAGGTGTCACTAATGTAGCCTCATCGACTTCAAACCACACAATGGGAGGCCTAGATCGTCGCCCGTAAAGTGGCTCGAATGGTTCAATTTGTATGCTAGAGTGGTAGCTATTGTTGTAGGTGAACTCAACAAGAGGCAAATGCTCGTCCCAATTACCCTTGAAGTCGATAGTACAAGCTCTCAACATGTCCTCGAGAATCTGGATAGTCCGCGCTTCCTGACCATCTCTTTGCGGATGGAATGCCGTGCTAAGCTTGACTTGGGTGCCAAGTCCCTTTTGAAAACATCTCTACAATTGAGAGGTGAACTGCGTACCTCGATATGATATAATGGAAAAGGGCACTCCATGAAATATAACCATCTATGGAACGTACAACATTGCATAATCTTCTGCTAAATCGGTGGTTTTTACCGGTAGGAAATGAGCAGCCTTGGAAAACCTGTCCACTGTTCGGCTGTCTGATGACTACACGCAAGTGCACGTGGTCGAACAAGTAGTAAGTGGCTCAAGTAAGCCAAGTATCGATCCCACAGGGACTGGACTNGTTCTTAAAAAGAGCCACTATATTACTTGCACGATCCGTACACTTGCGGACGCGCTCGATGTGAAAAAGAGTCGTCAAATTATTGGCACTCGATGCGGGCCATGTCAGTGCCATCTATGTTGAACTTGATATGAGCCAGCATTCAATAGAAGGAGAAAGTTCGGTGGACAGGAATATGGATCATGAGGATGATGACCCCGTGATGCCCAATGTAGAAGGTGCAATTCGCCTACCTCCTACGGTAAGGAATGTGAATTTCCATGTGACTAGTACAATGTTGCACTTACTTAAAATAAAAGGACTCTTCAGAGGAATGCCCAGTGAGGATGCAGACAGGCATCTCTGCAACTTCTTGGAGATTTGCCAACACTTCAACATTACTATTATGACTCGAACATAGGCCCGAATCGAGATACGAGACAAAGAACCCTGAGAGGCTCCAAGCCGACCTATGGCATGAACATGACATCTAAACTCAACATAATCAAGTGGAAGTCTAGCATATATAATATAGCGGATGTTTGAAAATCTGATAACATCAAATAACAGAATACATACACAAGTCTGAAGCTGAATACATACTATATCTGATAAGCCTCTACTATTGACAAGTTGATGGGACAAGACCCCAACTAACTCTATAAAGTATGAAACTGAATATACTGAAAATACAACTGAAAAGAAGGGCCCTCGAAAGATAAGGACTCACCAACTCTGGCTGGAAAGTGCTAACACATGAGGATCTTGCTAACGGTGGGACTGAGCCTGAATATTCGAGCCTATATCATGAAACCATACAACATAGAGTATGCGGTCAGTACGTGGAATGTACCGAGTATGTAAGGTAAGTAAAACTGCTAATAAGTAAAATCATAGATCATGTATATCATAAACATTACATCATAAGAGTCTGAGAGTAGGGCTTGCATGCCATTATCCGAAAACATAATTTAAACATTACTGAATATCATAACTGAATCGAATGACCCAAAGTTGAAAACTGCTAATCATAAGTAAAACTAAACATTGGGTCAAACTTGCTGAAAACATAATATCACCACTGATGAACATGCATAACTGAAATCAAGAGGAACAATGGGAGACTCGTCATATAACCGACATTACCACGATAAAGCTTACGTGGTTCCGACTAGTACACTCAAGTGGGCCGAGCCATGCAAACCTTTGCCAGGGCTAAGGATGCTATCATGATATCGATATCAAGCTGAAGGCCCCTTGGGGGGAAAGGAAAGCTCACAAGGGAGGTCCCAACAATCTGAACATACCTACGTTGGCACATAGTTCTGAGGCATAGGGTTGACTGACCCTTAGCATACCGATACTAGACACTTCTCCCAAAAACATGCATATGCTCTCCATCATTTTTCAATAGAGCTGACAATCGTCTAGTGACGAAGCTAACTCATCATGCATAATCTGAAATCATAACATGAGGATCCTTGGGCCTAAACCATACCTCAAGATGAAAATAGTGGGAGTCTAGACTCCAAAATCCATGTGGTAAGCTAGTAACATGAAATTTAAATAAACCATAAAACATACTTGATCATATGGGCTTTCCCAATACTTATACATGCTTGACATAGACTTGATCATTCAAAAACATTAATATGGACATGGGTAATTCAAAATCATACTTTCATCATATACCTCTCATCATGTTTGAATATATATATCATAAATGTCAACTTTTATGAACTTCTATGGGTGGGCATCATATTTTGTAAAAACTTGAAAACATTATTTGTAAATAAAAACACTATAAAATATGCCCATGAGTCATAATTCAACATTAGAAACATGTATAGATCATACCCACGATTGGTACTTAGAGAATTCACATGTTGGGTTAAAACCCATAGATTCATCAAATAGAATTTTCATGAAATTAAAGAGGGATTGGGAATGGGTGTGGACGAATACACCCATTCATAACCCTACATCCCTGGGAGAATCTGATTTTACAAACCCTCTTGAGAACCCAAAGGAAATTTAGGGAAGAACTTGATGAATCTAAGCTTGATCACCCCTTAGAACCCACTAGGATTGCATGCATGGAAGAGAATGGGTTTAGAAGGAGCTAAATCCTCTTAAAACAGATTTATCTGAGCTTAAAACAATGTCGTTTAGGCCTTAAAAACTTAGAAATTACGAAAAAGCCCATAATAAATTCGTAGGAAACTACGTTGGGACTGGACAACTCGTCGTCACTGACCACGACTTGTGGTCATCTCCCGTTGCTAGAACTGGAATTTCATCACGACTAGTCACCACGAGGGACACAACGAATAGTGTTGAATACTCGTGAGGGGAACTGTCCAAACTTCCAACCTCCAAATCAACTTCTGACAATGGATAACATGACAACTCGTGGTGTTGACCACAACTCGTGGCCTCACCCGTGGTCAGCCCCAAACCAAGAAAACCAATCAAGTCCACCCTCCTCCCCACGAATCATTTAACGAGGTGCACCTCACGGGTCACTAGACGACTCATCTTGTGATCTGGTGTAGAAAATCCTATTTTCTCCGTTTCAAGCCTCGAGTTTGATCTTAGGGATTTCAGGGTATTACAATATCTCCCCCTTGGGAACATTCATCCTCGAATGTGAATAAACATACTGAAAAGCTGAGAAATGCAACTGCCATATCAAATACCGAACATTTAAAGTTGAAACTGACGGAATGACTAACTCCGAACATAGATAAATGACTGAACTGAATTCATGAATCACAAATACATACATTGACATGAAAGAAACTGGGGAACATGAACTGAACATGAAATTGAATAGAGTACTAGGGAGGACACTGATACCTCAAGCTGAACCTGAGTCAAGAGGGAATAGATTCGGGTATTTAGCCATCATATCTACTTTGGCTTGCCACGTAGCTCCCTCAACATGTTGGTTCCTCCACAATACCTTGACTGAGGCTACTTCTTTGTTTCTTAGCTTTCAAACCTGATGATCAAGTATTTCCACTGAAACCTCCTTATAGCTAAGGCTATCCTTCACACCTACACTCTCCATCGGAACAACCAAAGACGGATCAGCCAATCACTTCTTTAAAAGTGATACATGGAACACCAGATGAATTGAAGCTAATTCTGAGGGAAACTCCAACTCATATGCTACCTTGCTAACCCGTTTCAAAATCTGGTACGGACCAACATAACAAGGACTGAGTTTTCCTTTCTTTCCGAACCTCATCACTCCCTTCATGGGAGATACCTTCAGAAACACCCAATCAACTTCAAACTCAAGCTCCCTCCCCCTCACATTCGCATAGGAATTTTGGAGACTCTGAGCTATTTTCAACCTGTCCCTTGTAAGCTGAAATTTCTCCATAGCCTCATGGACTTAATCTGGTCCTATCATCGCAGCTTCACCAACTTCGAACCAACCAATAGGCGATCTACAACTACGCCCATAGAGAGCCTCAACTAGAGCCATTTGAATGTTGGAGTGGTAGCTATTGTTATACGCAAACTCAATGAAAGGTAAATGATCATCCCAACTACCCGTGAAATCAATTACACACGCTCTGAACATATCCTCAAAAGTTTGAATGGTCCGCTCTGCCTGACCATCTGTTTGCGGGTGAAATGCTTTGCTAAGCTTAACCTGAGTACCAAGTCCCTTCTGAAATGATCTCAATAACTGGGAGGCAAACTGAGTACCTCTATCCAATATGATAGACAAGGGCACTCCATGAAATCCAACTAACTCCTGAATGTACAATTTGGCATAATCCTCCATGGAATTGGTAGTTTTGATCAGTAGAAAATGAGATGCCTTAGTCAACCTGTCTATAACCACCCAAATAGAGTCATACTGTCGACAAGTATGAGGCAACCCTGTAATGATGTCCATATTGATTTCCTTCCACTTCTAAGTAGGAATACTAATATCTTGGAGCACACCTCTAGGTCTTTGATGCTCAACCTTCACTTGTTGACAATTCAGACACTTAGCCACAAACTTTGCTATGTCTTTCTTCATGCCACTCAACCAATAGATTTCCCGTAGGTCACAGTACATCTTGGTGGCACCTGGATGGATAGAATATCTAGAAAAATGAGCTTCGTGCAGCATTCGCTCCCTCAAGTCACCAACATATGGTACACACAAATTACCCTAATATAGGAGCACACTATCTCCCCTTTGTGAGAAGACCTCCACCTTCTGATTCCGAACAGCTTCCTTCAAATTTACCAAAATAGGATCCTCGTATTGCCTAGACTTAACATCAGTCACTAAAGATGATTCTGATCCATTCTGAACAATGACACCACTATTCATCCCGTCAACAAGACAAACTCGTAGTCGTGCAAGTCGATGCATATCCTTTACTAACTCTTTCCTTTCGCCATCTACATGAGATGCACTCTCCATAGAAATCCTACTAAGAGCGTCTACAACCATATTGGCCTTGCTCGGATGATAATGGACACTCATATCATAATCCTTAAGAAGCTCCAACCACCTTCTCTAATGTAGATTTAGATACTTCTGGGAGAACACGTACTGTAGGCTTTTTTGGTCCATAAACACATCCACATGGACCCGTACAGATAGTGTCTCCAAATCTTCAAGGCAAATACTACCTCTGCCAACTTGGGTTCATGAGTCAGATAGTTCTTTTTATGGACCTTCAGTTGTCTGGAAGCATAGGTTATAACTTTACCGTGTTGTATGGGTACACAACCAAGACCATTCTCGAAGCGTCACAATCCACAAACCCATCGGTACCTTCAGGTAGGGTCAACACTAATGCTGCGGTGAGTCGAGTCTTCAACTCTTAGAAGCTCTTCTCACAAGCCTACGGCCATTGAAACTTCACTTTCTTCTGGGTCAACTTAACCAACGGTGCTGCAATAGATGAAAACCCTTCAACAAACCTCTGGTAGTAACCAGCTAAACCCAAGAAACTCTTGATATCTGAAGGATTCACTGGTCTAGGCCAATTCTTCATCACTTTTATCTTTTGAGAGTCTACCTGTACACCCTCACTTGATACCACATGACCCAAAAATGCTACTGAGTCTATCCAAAACTCTCACTTGCTGAACTTAGCATACAGTTGGCGATCCTTAAGAGTCTATAGGACCACCCTCAAATGAGCGGCATTCTCCTCTTCGCTCCGACAATATATGAGAGTATCATTTATGAACACAAACACGAACATATCCAAATATGGCTTGAACACCCTGTTCATCAAATCCATAAAAGCTGCAGAAGCATTTGTTAGTTGAAAGACATAATTACAAACTCACAGTGACCATACCGAGTCCTGAAGGCTGTCTTTGAAATTTCATTCTCCCGAACCCTAATCTTATGGTATTTGAAGCTAAGATCTATCTTTGAAAAGCATTTAGCACCCTGAAGCTGGTCAAATAAATAATCAATCCTAGGGAGAGGATACCTGTTCTTGATTGTGACCTTGTTCAATTTTCGATAGACAATGAACATACGAGGGGAACCATCTTTCTTTCGGAAAAAGAGAACTGGTGCACCCCACAGGGATTTTCTTGGTCTGATAAAGCCTTTGTATAAGAGATCCTTTAACTACTCGTTCAACTCCTTTAACTCAGATGGAGCCATACTGTAAGGAGGAATAGATATAGGTTGCGTATCGAGAAGAAGTTCAAAAATTGATCTCTTGCTCAGGAGAAAGTTACGGTAAATCATCCGAAAACACTTCTAGATATTCGCACAGTATAGGAACTGACTAAATAGTCGGGGTTTTAGATGTAGCATCCTTAACCCTAACTAGGTGATACTCGCAACCGTTAGAAATCATTTTTTTGGCCTTAAGGTAGGAAATGAAGCGACCTACATGCACAACCGAACTACCCTCCACTCTAGGACTGGCTCACCGGGAAATCGGAACTCTACCGCACAGGTTTTACAATTTACTGAGGCATAACATGCATGTAGCCAATCCATGCCAAAGATAACATCAAAATCCATCATGACTTGTTCTACTAAATCTCCTGAGGAGACTTTCTGAAGGACTGTGACAGGGGAAATTTCTATATACCCGTCGAGCTATAACTGAATCACCGACTGGAGTAGAGACTAAGAAGGGTTCTGATAGGATTTTGGGACTAACTCTGAAACTACTAGAAACTTAGGGCATCACAAAAGATAAGGTAGCCCCTAGATCTAACAATGAATATACATCAAGGTGGAATACTCTTAACATACCAGTGACTACATTTGAGGAGACCTCCAGCTCCTGACGAGGTATAAGGCATATAATCTGTTATGGCGCTGACCACAACCCACACTAGTAGATGGCCCCTATTGAGCTAGGCATGCTTGTGGAGCTGCTGAACTGGAGGCTGGGCCTCGACCCCTATCATGGCCCTGTTTGTCTTCTGGACCATCTCTGAGCATATGTTCGGGCTTCCCACCCTCGAAACAAGCACCTGAACCTCCCAAACACTTACCCGTGTGTCTTCGGCCCCACCTGCCACTCTCCGAAATGTGGACTCTGTGGGCCTGCTACCCTTACCTCTAGAGTCTGATGCTCGTCCCTTCTGGTCGCGCCTATACCTGAATGGCACACTCATAACTGACGACGCTGGGGCTGAAGATCTCTGGCGGAACTGCTGACGGTGCCCACATCCAGTTCTCTGTTGGGAGAACCTAAAGCTATCAATCCTGGCCCTCTTGGCCTCTCTCTCCCTCTCACTTACCTGTACCACCTCTATCTGTTGGGCATACAGAAATTTCCATGGGAAGTTAATGTCTTGATGAAGCATTGCGGTCCAGAAATATTTGACAAAATAGTCTGCTATCCCATGCACTAACCGACTCACAAAGGATCTCTGATCTGTCACCATCTCAGGTGCGTACTTGGACAAGAGAGTGAACTCCAAAGCGTACTCTTGGACTATCATCTTACCTTGATTCAGGTACACAAACTCAGCTGCTTTAATCTTCCTCATCTCACGAGGGAAGAACCGATCCAAAAATGCAGTATGGAACTCATCCCATCCGACAGGGCCTGCTCCAACTATCCTACTATCCTTCCATTTCTTGAACTATATGTGTGCAACCCCTTTCAACTGGTACGAGGCTAAATCTGCGCACTCCTCCCCGGTCACCCCCATGATCTGGGTGATCTTTAGAAACTGATCAATAAACTCATGTGGATCCTCATCCACCTTTGACCCAAGGAACTCCGGAGGGTTCATCCTCAGAAAATCTCTAACTCTCACCGTCACTGCATTCCTATTCAGAGGGACATGTGCTACCTCCTATTGGTTGACTTGAGTTGTAAAATCCTAATCTAGCATCTGTATGGTTGCCCTGAACTCTGCGTCAGCAGCCTGCTCGAGTGCATGATCCTCGAGGGCTGGTGGGGCCTGCTGGTGCCCATCCCTATTGGCATTCTCGTGGCCATTTCCATTTTCGTTTCTTCTTCCATTAAATCAGCGAGGAGGCATGATTTTGCAAATGCATATAGCACAAGTATGAAGGATAGAGAGACATTTCATCGCACGACATAGATCATGAAAGAAGGGAATATTTCCTAAAACATTTCGTAGCCTCTTCGTAATAAGTGTGGCGCACTTTACACCCATGAGAAAGACTCTACTTAGCGCGGCTTTCAGATACCCTAGGAAACTTCAGAACCTAATGCTTTCATCCCATGTTTATCATGACATGAACATAGGCCCGGATCGAGACACGGGACAAAGAACCCTGAAAGGCTCCAAGTCGACCCATGGCATGAATATGACATCTAAACTCAACATAATCAAGCAGAAATCTAGAAATATAATATAGCAGAAGTTTGAAAATCTAATAACATAAAACAACATAATACATACACAAGTCTGAAGCTGAATACATACTATGTCTGATAAGCCTCTAGTACTGACGAGTTGATGGGACAAGACCCCAAATAACTCTATAAAGTGTGAAACTAAAAATACTGAAAATACAACTGAACAGAATGGCCCTCGAAATATGAGGACTCACCAACTCTTACTGGAAAGTGCTAACACTGGGGATCTCGCTAACGATGGGACTGAGCTTGAATATCCGACGCTGTATCATAAAACAATACAGCATAGAGTATGGGGTAAGTACGTGGAATGTACCGAGTATGTAAGGCAAGTAAAACTACTAACTAAGTAAAATTAGAGATCATGCATATCATAAAAATTTCATCATAAGAGTATGAGAGTAGGGCTTGCATGCCATTATCTGAAAACATGATTTAAACATAACTGAATATCATAACTAAATCGAATGACCCAAAACTGAAAAATGCTAATCATAAGTAAAACTGAACATTCAGTCAAACCTATTGAAAACATAATATCACGACTGATGAACATGCATAACTGAAATCATGATAAACAATGGGAGACTCATCATATAATCAACATCACCACGATAGAGCTTATACGGTCCCAACTATTACACTCAAGTGGGCAGAGCCGTCCAAAGCTTTGCCAGGGCTAAGGATCCTACCATGATATCAATATCAAGCTGAAGGCCCCTTGGGGGTAGGGGAATCTCACAAGAGAGGTCCCAACAATCTAAACACACCTTCGTTGGCACGTAGTTCTGAGGCATAGGGTTGACTGGTCCTTTGCATACTCGGTGCTAGACACTACTCACAAAAACATGCATATGTTCTCCATCATTTTTCAACGAAGCTGACCATCATCTTGTGACGAAGCTAACTCATAACATACATGCATAATCTGATATTATAACATGAGGAGCCTTGGGCTCAAACCATACCACAAGCTGAAAATTATGGGAGTCTAGACTCCAAAATCCATGTGGTAAGATAATAACATGAAATTTAAATAAATCATGAAACATACTTGATCATATGGGCTTTCCCAATACTTATACATGCTTGACATAGACTTGATCATTAAAAAAACATGAACATGTACATGGGTAATTCAAAATCATACTTTCATTATATACCTCTCATCATGTTTGAATACATATATCATAAATATCAACTTTCATGAACTTCCATGGGTGGGCATTATAATTTGTAAAAAATTGAAATCATAATTTGTAAATGAAAACATTTTAAAATATTCCCATGAGTCATAATTCAACATTATAAACACGTATAGATCATACCCATGATTGATACTTAGAGAATTCACGTATCGGGTTAAAACCCCATAGATTTATAAACTAGAATTTTCATGAAATTGAAAAAGGATTGGGCATGGGTGTGGATGAATACACCCATTCATAACCCTACATACCTGAGATAATTTGTTTTACAACCTTATTGAGAATCCAAAGGATATTTTGGGAAGAACTTGATGAATCTAAGCTTGATCACCCCTTAGAATCCACTAGGGTTGCATGCATGGAAGTGAATGTTTTTAGAATGAGCTAAATCCTCTTAAAACACACTTATCTGAGCTTAAAATGATGTAGTTTAGGCTTTAGGAACTTAGGAATTACGGAAAATCCCTTAATATATTTGTAGGAAAATACTCATTGCCAGTCCCAACGAGGTACCAGATGACTCGTCGTCACTAACCACGATTCATGGTCATCACCCATTGCAAGAACTGTAAATTTCATCACGATTGATAACCTGAAGGACACCACAACTCTTGATGACTAGTCGTTAGGAGCACTGTCCAAATTTCCAACCTCTAAATAACTTTTGACCACGGATAACATGATGACTCGTGGTGTTGACCACGATTCATGGACTCACCAATGGTCAGCCCCAAACCAAGAAATCAAATCAAGTCCACTCTCCTCCCCGGGATTCACTTAATGACTCGTGGTGCACCTCACAGGTCACTGGACGACTCATTCTGTGACTTGGTGTAGAAAATCTTATTTTCTCCGTTTCAATCCTCGGGTCTGATCTTAGGGCTTTTGGGGTATTACAATTACAAAGATCACTCAAGAGTCAATAAGAATGAGACTTTTCCCATTTTCACTTATAGGGGAAGAAGTTTCTTAGTTGGAGGAGTTGCCTCCCGGGTTTATTACCTCTTAGAATGAACTCACGAAAGCATTTTTGGATAGGTTCTTTCCTTCCTCGAGGTTTTTGCAGCTGGCGGATGACATTACTAATTTCAGATATTTTTCATCAGAACAACTCCTTGAAGTATGGATGAGGTTTAGTGTCACGACCCAAACATAGGCTCGAATAGAGACTTGGGACAGGGAACCTCGAGAAGCTCCAAGTCAACCCATGACATGAACATAGCCTTTAAGAGCATACAATAAGCTGAAACTGATAAAATAAAACAAGCTTAAGCGGAAGTATGTATACATATCAATCTAAAACAAAGTCAACACTGACAAGTTGATATTCTACACATTTTCTGAAAAGCCTCTAACATAACTGAGGAGCTGATGGTACAATATCCCCAACTAGCTCGACAAAAGTCTGTAACTGAAATAGCATTACAGTGATCAAACTGAATGTCCTCAGAGGATGAGGACTCACCACCACTGGCTAAAAAGGACTGAGGGGAAAGTAGGACTAATGGTGCGGCTGAGACTGATCCCTCAGATCTATATCATGAATCGATACAACATAGAGTATGTGGTCAGTACATGGATGTACTGAGTATGCAAGGTAAGTAAAAGTGGATAGTCAAAATATATAAGAGTTTCGTAAGAGTAGGAAAACATGAACATGAACTGAATATCATAATATAAATATGAGGGCTCAAGGTTTTCAAACCATTCATAATCTAGTCATAATCATAGTCATAAGAGAAACCTTATAAAACATAACTTTAGCAAAAGTAACATAACATGACATGAATAAATCATGAGGAACAATGGGAGAACTCGTCTTAATCGACACCATAATGATAGATCTTACATGATGCCCCAGCTATCTCGCTCAAGTAGGCAGAGCCATCCCAGGCTTTCTAGGCAATAGATGTGCATGATGTGATATTACAAGGTGGGAATTTAGAAATACATACACCTACGGTGACACGTAGTTCTGAGACCATGAGGTTTACCTGAACGCCGGGTCTACTCGGTGCTAGACACTGCTCCTAAAAATATGCACATGAGGCTCATATAGTAATCGTGAATTCATTCATGAAGTTCATGGACAAATACATCAAAACATACTTGATCATACTTGAAATACATGATTATCCATGAATAAGGGCCCGTGGTCGGCCAAAGTCGTAAATTCATAAATCATAAAGAACATGCATACATGTGAAAACTCATATACTTGTTATTCATAAATCCATGAAGAATACTTGAAGAGAAATTATAAAACGAATCAGAAATCATAATTTAGGCTTAGTAAGATCAAAATCATAATGGAATCATAACTTGACCTTTCATGAACTTTGTATAATTAGGCATAGATTAACTTGGATTTGAAATCGTAAAAAATTATAATCAATTTAAATATAAAATCTGCCCATAGATCTTAAAACAACATTTAGAGAATAAAGGGGATTGACCCATAATCAAATCAAAGAGAATTCCATAAATTTGGGCTTAAACCCCATAAAATTATCAAATTTACTTTAATACCCGAATTCATGAACATAGAGGGAAATTGGAGCATGAGGGTAAAGAGTAACTCTCATTCACATTCTTACATAACTGGGAAATCTGATCCTACACTCTCTCTTGAAAGCCCAAAGAAATTGGAGAAGGAATTGGGGAATTCTCAAGCTTGATCTCCAATGGAACACTCTAAACTTGCATGCATGGAATAGAATGGTTTAGGATAGGTTATGTACCCTTTAAATCCTTATACTTGAGCTTAAAATGAAATAGTTTAGGACCTTAGAGCTTAGGATTTATGATAATACCATCAATGAAAAATATGAAAATTAAACATTGCAGTCATCACGGGCCTCACCAAGACTCGTACCATGAAGTAATGACTCGTGGTCGCCACTGGCCACCTGGAAACTTACTATATTCTCACCATGACTTCATCCGACGACTCGTGGTTTCCTAGCACGGGTTGTAACATCACTTGTGAATTCACATCCTCCATGACCCTGACCACGAGTCCTATCCATATACCACGACTTGGGTGTGACTCGTGGTCTGGAGCCTAGACTCCAAGTCTTTTTTACGACTCCTCCTACGACTCATCCTTCCTTCACACGACTCATACCACGAGTCGTTCTGAGTCATTTTTCAAGAATTTTCTACTGATCACATTCCCAATTCCCGAGTCTAGTCTTAGGCACTTTCAGGGTATTACAATATCTCCCTTTTGGTAACATTCGTCCTTGAATGTGAAAGAACATACTATAAAGCTAGGGAAAAATAGACTGTCATCCCAAAAACTGAACATCTAAAGCTGAAAACTGACGGAGTGACTGACTCTGGATTGAAACATATGACTGAACTGAATTCATGAATCACACAGATACATGCATTGACATGAAAGAAACTGGAACATATGAACTGAACATGGAATAGAATAGAGTACTAAGGAGGAAACTGATACCTCAAGCTGGAACATAACTAGAAAGGAATAGATGCGGGTATTTAGCCATCATATTTGCTTCGACTTCCCACGTAGCTCCCTCAACATGCTGATTTCTCCACAAAACCTTTACTGAAGCTAGTTCTTTGTTTCTTTGTTTCTTTCACATTCGTCCTCGAATGTGAAAGAACATACTGTAAAGCTAGGGTAAAATAGACTGTCATCCCAAAAACTGAACATCTAAAGCTGAAAACTGACGAAGTGACTGACTCTGGATTGAAACATATGACTGAACTGAATTCATGAATCACACAGATACATGCATTGACGTGAAAGAAACTGGAACATATGAACTGAACATGGAATAGAATAGAGTACTAAGGAGGAAACTGATATCTCAAGCTGGAACATAACTAGAAGGGAATAGATGCGGGTATTTAGCCATCATATTTGCTTCGACATCCCACGTAGCTCCCTCAACATGCTGATTTCTCCACAAAACCTTTACTGAAGCTAGTTCTTTATTTCTTAGCTTCCAAACCTGACAATCAATTATTTCAATCGGATCCTCTTCATAGCTAAGGCTATCCTTCATACCTATGCTCTCCACTGGAACAACCAAAGCCGAATCATCCATGCATTTCTTTAGAAGCGACACATGGAAAACTTGATATACTGAAGCTGATTCTGAGGGAAACTCCAACTCGTAGGCCACCTTGCCAACACATCTCAGAATCCTGTACAGGACAACATAACGGGGACTAAGTTTCCCCTTCTTTTTGAACCTCATCACTCCCTTCATGGTAGACACCTTCAAAAACACCCAATCATCAACTTCAAACTCAAGTTCACTCCTCCTCACATTCGTATAGGACTTTTGGCGACTCTGAGGTATTTTCAACCTTTCCCTTATAAGCTGAACTTTCTCCATAGCCTCATGAACCAAATCTGGTCCTATTTATATAGCTTCACCGACTTCGAACCAATCAATAGGCGATCTACACCTCTACCCATGAAGAGCCTCAAACGGAGCCATCTGAATGTTGGAATGGTAACTGTTGTTATATGCAAATTAAATGATAGGTAAATGATCATCCCAACTACTCTTGAAATCAATCACACACACTCTGAATATATCCTCAAGAGTTTGAATAGTCTGTTCAGCCTAACCATCTATTTGTGGGTGAAAAGCTATTCTAAGCTTGACCTAAGTACTAAGTCCCTTCTAGAATGATCTCCAAAGCTGGGAGGTAAACTAAGTACCTCTATCTGATATGACGGACAAGGTCACTCCATCCAACCGAACTAACTCTCGAATATACAATTTATCATAATCCTCTGTTGAGTCGGTAGTCTTGACTGGTAGGCAATGAGCTGCTTTGGCCAACCTATCCACAATCACCCATATGGAGTCATACTGTCGACGAGTACGAGGCAACCCTATAATGAAGTCCATATTGATTTCCTCCCACTTCTAAGTAGGGATGATAATGTCTTGAAGTACACATCCAGGTCTTTGATGCTCAACCTTCACTTTTTGACAATTCAAACACTTAGCTACTAGCTCTGCTATGTCCTTCTTCCTGCCATTCCACCAATAGATTTCTCGTAGGTCACGATACATCTTGGTGGCACCAGGATGTATAGAATATCTAGAACCATGAGCCTCATACAACATCTGCTCCCCAAGTCATAAACATCTGGATCACACAAATAACCCTGATATTGTAGTACACTATCTCCCCCCCCCCGGGAGAAAACCTCCACCTTCTAATTCTGAATCGCCTCCTTCAGCTTTACCAAAATAGGATCCTCGTCTTTCCTAGCCTTGACTTTTGTCACCAAAGAAGAATCTGATCCATTCTGAATAATAACACCACCATCTACCGAATTAACAAAATGAATTCCTAGTCGTGCAAGTCGATGCACATCCTTCATTAACTTTTTCCTCTCCACATCTACATGGGAAACACTACCCATAGAAATCCTTCTAGGAGCATCTGCCACCATATCGGCCTTGCCTGGATGATAAAGGACACTCATATCATAATCCTTTAGAAGCTCCAACCACCTTCTTTGACGTAGATTTAGATCCTTTAGAGTAAACATGTAATATAGGCTTTTGCGGTCCGTAAACACACCCACATGGACCTTGTATAGATAGTGTCTGCAAATCTTCAAGACTTGAGGTCGTGAGTTGGATAATTCTTTTCATGGACTTTCAGCTGCATGGAAGTATAGGCTATAACCTTACTGTGCTGCATTAATACACAACAAAGGTTGATCCTTGAAGTGTCACAATATACCACAAACCCATAGGTACCGTCAAGTAGAGTCAACATTGGTGCTGAGGTGAGTCGAGTCTTCAACTCTTAGAAGTTGTTCTCACAGGCCTCCGACCATTGAAACTTTACTTTCTTCTGGGTCAACTTAGTCAATAGTGTTGCAATGGACGAAAACCCTTCAAGAAACCTCCGGTAGTAACCAGCCAAGCCTAAGAAACTCCTGATATCTGAAGGACTCACTGGTCTAGGCCAATTCTTCATAGCTTCTATCTTTTGAGAGTATACCTGTACACCCTCACTTGATACAACATGACCCAAAAATGCTATTGAGTTTAACCAAAACTCGTACTTGCTAAACTTAGAATACAACTGGTGATCCTTAAGAGTCTATAGCACCACCCTCAAATGAGTGGCATGCTCCTCCTCACATTGAGAGTATATGAGAATGTCATCTATGAACACAACACAAACATTTCCTAAAACGACTTGAAAACCCTGTTCATCAAATCCATAAAAGTTGCAGGAGCATTCATTAGTCCAAAAGAAAAAACTACAAACTCATAGTTACCATACAGAGTCCTGAAGGCTATCTTCGGGATGTCACTCTCTCTAACCATGAACTGATAATATCTGTATCAAAGGCTTATCTTTGAAAAATACTTGGTACCCTGAAGCTGGTCAAACAAGTAATCTGTCATGACCCAAACGGAAGCCCAGATCGTAGACACCGGACAAGGGACCCCGAGAGACCCAGGTCGACCCATGACTTAAGAATTCATCTAACTCATACAATAAATTGAAGGATCAACGATATAAGCATAGCGAAAGTCTAACTCAACATAACAACAAAATAAACATCCAAAACTGAATACACGTCTAAGTCTAAAAAGCCTCTAATCTGGACGAGCTGATGGGACAAAATCCCCAACTAGCTCAACAATACTAAAACTGAAAATACATCATAGATAACTAAAAGTCTAGTCCTTGAAAGAGGAGGACTCACCAATCATGCAGGTGCTAACTCTGATAAGCGACTACGAATAGGGCTGAACCTGGGAACCGAATCCTGCATCATGAAATGATGCAGCACAGAAAGTATGCAGTTAGTACGTGGAATGTACCGAGTATGCAAGGTAAGTAAAACCTCTTAAGTAAAGAAATTATTTAAAACATCTCATCACGTATCATAAACTTTCAAATATAAGTAGATGTGTTAAATGCATTCATTCTGAAATCACAATCTTATCATAACATGACCATTCATAGCTTTATAACATCATGAATAATTCGAATAACTCAAAGCTAAAACATAATATTTATATTAAAGAACTGAATAATGAGTCAAACCTTGCTTTTAGAATATGCATGTGTAAAGTTATCATCATGTGTATTGAATATCAAATTCTGAATGATATAGACAGTGGGAGACTCGACACTTAACCGGCATACCATGATAGAGCTTACGTGGTCCCAATTATCACAGTCAAGTGGGTAGAGCCGTCCATAACCTTGCCAGGGCGATGGACGATACCATGATATTGATATCAATATTAAGGGCCAATCGGGCAGGGGATAGCTCACAAGGAAGGTCCCAATAATATAATAGTATACACCTACATTGGCGCGTAGTTTTGGGGTGGAGGGTGATCGACCCTTAACCATCTCGGTGCTAGATTCTTCTCCCAAAAACATGCAATGCTCTATATCGTATACAACAAAGCTAAGCATCGTCTATTGACGAAGCTCAACATCGTCTAATGATGAAGCTTAATATAAAATCATGCAAAACTCAACTATTACACCCTGTAAGTTTCTAACGTTTAGTCGGCCTATTTGTATGTTGGTTAAGAGTTTTAGAGAGCCATATGTATGAGGAAAGGGCCAAGGGAAAGGCCGAACAAGTGCAAAGTCGGGATTTCACGGGAGGAGGCCGAACCAAGCTGCCCAGAGGGGCAAAGTGGCACGGAGCAGCTGCTCCGCGTTAGCCAACGTGGCAAAGAGCAGAATCAACGCGATGGGAAGAGTGCCATGTTGCCTTGTCTGCTGCCTCAAGTATATAAAGGCCTCACACTTAGATATTATTTCATTACTCATAAA
>JACEIK010000412.1:267004-289066 GCA_018107945.1 Datura stramonium | reverse complement strand
GTAGTGTATAAATGTGTAAGTATGCAGTCTTAGCTTATGTACATGTTGTTTCAGTTAGATACAGATTACGAATTAGCAGGCGTACAGGTTAATCTATTGACCCTACTTTTTATTTACTTCCATTCCTATTCAGCTTATCTATTGTCTTACATATTCGGTACATATTGTACTGACGCCCTTCCCGGGGTGCTGCATTACTTGCCTGCAGATTTAGACAGACAGGGTTCAAGATCTTCAGTAGCAGTTGCTCAGAGTTCACCGTTGGGCCAGTTCCCTTCATTCGAAGCCGCCAGGTTGCAAAGAGGTCTGTATTTAAGTTGTATAGCATTTTGGGGTAGGCCGGGGCCCTGTCCCGACTACTATTTGTACTCTTAATGGCTTGAAGACTACATTTGTCAGCTGGTTAGTTGTATGTTGGCCGTGTGGGGCCCTGTTTAGCTGTTGATTGGCGGCCTTGTCGGCCCGCATAGAACTCCCTATGATTATTTGTCTCTGGTTAGCTGTTTATTTTCACAGGGGCTATAGGCCTTGTCGGACGGGGGTTGTATTTATAGCCGCTATATAGCCCGTTGTTTTCTAGATTCTAGAGCTAGAGTCAGCCCTGCACCAGAGGTGCTTAGGCTCAGTCAGCTCAGTAGTTCAGGTCCTAGTAGGGCACCAGGTGCCAGTTATGCCTCCCAAGGTGGGGCGTGACAGATGTAAGGTATAAGGATGAATAAGAATTCTTACTTAGGTTAGACATACATAACTGGAAAAATAAAACCTTATACTCAAGCTTGAGGAACCCTAATTTGGAGAAGAAGACTTCCTAGGTTCTTGAAGAACTTGAGAGCTTTGATCCTTGAATTCTAATTGGAATGGTGAGTAATGAGTGTTTAGGCCTTAGCATACTGAAATAATACCTTTGTAAATCACAAACCATCTGGGTTTAGGCAATTAAACCGTGGGAACTTCCTAAAATAACTTTAAGATAGTTTTTGGTAACTTCATGCGTCCTTGACTTTTACCCGTGTCAGTTAACAGTGCTTCACTAAAATATCTATAATTTTTTACTCCGAACTCCGATTGATGCAAGGTCAGATGCATTGGAAAGAAGACTAAAAGATATCCAATTTTATGTGTTGAATAACTTAAAAGTACTTTATAAATTAAGAGTTATAATCTTTTGAATTTGACCCTTGTAAGAACTTATATGAAAACTCAATCTACAAAAAGACTCTCAACTTAACTTTGTGCTAGAGGTTCCTTATGACATTAATTTGAATCCAATTCACTTCTCACACTTAAGAATTGATCCTAATATTTAGTTTCCATAAAATTCATCGGGTTTAGATCTATCCACATACCTAGAATGAATTTAAACATAGCCTGAAAGTCTAAGGCGTTACAGATCAATACTAGGACTAACCTCCTATATTACTTATCGATCGCGTAAACTTTATCATGTGTTTGGAAGAAACAATTATCATATTTTTCTCTCCTTTAATTTTGATATTAGTAATGACTCTGTTGTATTTTGAATGACGACTCCTTCATCATTTGAATCTAGGAGTTAGAATCTCAAACTGGCTAGCTGTTATAACTCTTTAATCATCTCTATCTTACCTTATTCCATGGGCTTCAAGATTCCCATAGATTTATGACAAAGAGCATCTTCTATGACATTATCCGTTCCTGGATGGTATAGCATATCAACATCATAATCTTTTAACAACTCGAGCTATAATTTTTGTCTCAAATTCAACTCTCGTTTCTTAAAGATATACTGACGGCTTTTTTGATCTGTGAATATATTTCCATGAATTCCATATAAATAATGACACCACATCTTTAAGGTGAACACTACAACTGCTAATTTGAGATCATGAGTCAGACAATTCTGCTCGTGTTTCCTCAGTTGCCTCGAGGCATATGCAATGACTTTGTCGTGCTGTATCAGGACACAACCTAAGACAATTCTTAAAGAATCACAATATACAACATATCCTTCTATCCCTTTTGGAAGGGATAACACTAGTACTGATGTAAGTATATCCTGAAGTTTCTGAAAACTCTACTCACACGCTTCTAACCACTAAAATTTGACTGCTTTAAAGGTTAATTTAGTCAAAGGTGTTGCAATAGAATAAAATACTTCCATAAATCTTTGATAGTAGCCGTCTAGGCCTAAGAAATGATGAACTAGTTTAGGTATATTAGGTCTAGGCCAATTCTTTGTCATCTCTATTTTCTGGAAATCCATGTTGATACCTTCACGGAAGACCACGTGTAACACCCCCAAAGTCTCTAGGATTATATCCTAGAAATGAAGTACAAAACCAGTAGAATTTGTACCAGAACATAGAATGAACAGTTAAGTGACCCCTTAGGACACTTAATGGATCGTTAAATGATCCATTGTCAGAGGGAAGTTTTGGAATTTGTCTAGAATCTGCCAGTCTTAATGACTGGAGTGAGGATACATTAAGTGTGATGACGAGTCATTAAGAGGAGGATTCAAGTGAAGATATGAAATTTGGATTTTTGCCTCAAGGGTGATAGATGGAAGAAGTGACCCCTTTGGACTAACAGATCATTAATTGGGTCGTTAGGTCTATCGGGTGATTTTCACAGATGAATTTTTGAGGGTATTTATGTACTTCCTATGATTTTACTCCTAAACTAAGTCATTTTAGGCTTCCTAAAAGGGTGTATTAGAGGGTTTTACTTAGTCTAAACTCTCATTCCTCTCCCAAACACCGTAAGTTGAAGAATCAAACCTCTTAAGGCTCTCAAGTTCCTAGGGTTCTTCTTTTCCTCATTTCTCTTGGATCTTAAACCTAAGCAAGAAGTCATCGAGTCCAGGTATGTAGGGTTATGAATGGGGGTTTCTTCAACCCTTATTCCCAATATTAAGTCTAATTTCATGATTTCAATTTCGTCAAGTCTCCAATAATGTTTTTGATGAATTTCTAGGGTTAGATCCTTTTTGGTGAAAACTTCCACGATCTCATATGAATTTGATTCTCTAACTTCCACGATCTCATATGAATTTGATTCTCTCATGATCCTCTCTATGATTTATGATTATGAATACATGATTTCTATGGAAAACTCTCATGATATCTATTTCCAAGTTATAATGAATTACTCAAGTATGCATGAATTTCAAGTTATGTATCATGGTTGTAATTTTCAGCGTATGTTTTCATGGCTAGTTCATCTATGTCAAGAAATCTATGTATTCATCATGTTTTTAAACTAGTACATGTAAAACCCATGTTTCATGATTATGATATGATCTTGGACATAATTACGTGCCCAGGTTCTACTTTAGACCTATGTTTTTGTTTTGGTTATAGATTAATTTTGGTATACTCTCATATGTTTTTCTTATAAAGATGTGCATAGACTAACAAATGTGATTAACCTATTTTGTAGGTGCAAAATGCAAGGATAAGGCTCAATATGAAGGTGCATGAGAAAGAAGGAAACATGGAATGAAGATCAAAGGAAAAACATAAAAATAGCTAGATATGAGGCTGCCATGCTAGGTAACGTACCACACCGGCAAGGCTGGGCAATGGGAAACGTGCCACGCCAGGCATAACGCGCGCCAAGCGCTGTGTCACACCCTTACAACTAACGTGGGGGATGCCATCAAGTACTTGTATGCATTGGCTTCATGCCATGCTAGGCCTTTTCCATGTCCAGTAGCGTGTAACGCTAGGTGGGCAGTGTGCTAGGCGTCGTGCCACGCTTTGCAGGTGCCATGCCAATGCCACATTCTTGTAGCCATGCACGCCGAGTCCATGTCATGCCACTGCCTTTCCATGATGGGCAGCGTGGCATGGAGGTGTTTCCTACATGGCCAAAAATTAATGCTTATAAATTGAACACTTAGACATTATTTTATTGGATCAATAAATATTCTGTAAAACACGGGGGAGCAGGAGCAAGGAACATAATGTACTCCATACCTAGGGGTTTTCTGTTCTTCCTTTTCTTTTCCATTCTTGTAATTACATGTATTCAAACACTTTTTTTTAATTCTATTAAAAGCATGAATGGCTAAGACCCTTCTTTGAGGGTTAAGGCCACATGACATGAACGTATTGATGAGTTGGTATTTACCAGCTCACTAGGCTCTTAAACATGTGTTTTTGCTTAGTTTTCAGGTCATTTAGGTGGATTTTATGCCCTTTATACTTGATCTTTACAGGTCCTTAACTTAAATGGAGAAAAGCATGACATTGAGCAAAAAACATGAAAATAGAGTTGAGGATTGTGCTCCACCGACACCAGCGAAATTCCAGTTGATCGCGGTTGTCTATTGTGCTAAGGAAGGATGGAGACTAGCGGACCGCGGATCAGCACCGGCGAACCACCGATTCAAACACCGAAGTGATCAAGAACATACTGCCCATCAGCTATGACCGACTGGCGGTCCGCGGCTCAGCACCGGCGAACCGCCGGTTCCAACATCGAAGCACTCACAATCTCATTTTCCTTCAACTGTGATTGATTGGCAGCCTACAGATAAACACCGGCGAACCATCAGTGAATCACAAATGACGCCCGCCAGTAAGGGGTAAAAACATCAATCATAGAGAAAGAGGAGTAGCTCTATATCCTATTTTTCTACATCTCAAAAAGGAACTAAACATTCTAGAACTTCCATCATCAAATTTTCATTATTCTATTAGCATTGTAGAGAAGTAGAGAGAGGTAGAGAAGAAACAATCTTCTTCATCTTCAACAAGGTAGAAATTCTATTGGAGCTTAAACTCTTGCTGAAATTTTCTTACTCATGTTGTGAATGGATATTGAATTTTTGTTGAATGCAATATCTCATTCTACTTCCATGAGTGGTTAAATTTCTTACTAGGGGTGTGTGAATGATTGGGGTTGATTTGAATTGGGTTATTGTGTATTTGATCTTGGATTTACTCTATTAGGGTCAAGAGGTANTGAGTGGTTAAATTTCTTACTAGGGGTGTGTGAATGATTGGGGTTGATTTGAATTGGGTTATTGTGTATTTGATCTTGGATTTACTCTATTAGTATAATTTTAGTATTTCGTCTGAGTTTTAATCTTAATACTCATAGTTGCAAATGTGAGTTGAATTTACTTACTTCAATTTTTCTTGAAAAAGTAATTACAAGTATTGGTGAGGAAATGATAATGTGTAATTGGGCGTTGATCATGTGGAGTTGGTCTAGACATAGACAAAACCCATTAACACATACCCATTGAGAATCTAAGCTAGAAATAGTTAATTCTCACACAAGTTGATGTGGTTGTTGATAAAAGAACCTTGGGGTTTGAAAAAAATAGAGGTTAATGCATCTAATTGGTTGAGAAACTTAGTATGCTACCTTGACTATAGATAATTATACTATTGATTAATGCTAGGAGCTTTTATCAATCCCAATTCAATGGTGCCCCTATCAATATCACACCCCTAGTCATTTCTCCTTTGGTTTTTTCTATGCTTTATCTCTGTTTTCATGAGATAATTCTTCTCTTAATTAACAAATTACATTTCCCCCAATTTTTACTTCATTGCTTTTGAAACATTGATGCGAATTACTTCAATTTAATAGACAACTCTTGTGCGGTCGACTCATGTTCCTTTTGGAATTTGACCCCGACATCCGTCGGGTATATTTATTTTGTCAACGACCGTTTACACTCTCTCATCGAGAGGAGTGAATTTGGATGTTATCACGTATTAACATAATTCTCATTTCGGTTTGATTTCTTCATTGTTGATTGTCTTTCACTCTTGCTTTATTGTTCTATTGCTTGATCACTGTTTGAATATATTTAGTATTCTTATGTAACACCCAAAAGGACAAACCACGAGACTAGACTAAGGAATGCATGAAGTGGGTTCTTGTCTTCAAGACTTGATTCATGTTTAGGATAGAAATATACCTAATATGCCTCGCTCGATTATTAAATGTGATGATAGCTAGACACTTGAAATTGAATTGTTATATCACTGCTCATAGTTGTAGTTGTGGAATCAATTCTAGGTTAAATGATTAAAGGTATGAAAGACCATAATCAAGGGCATCAACCCCGTAAACCACTCCTAAAGATAAATGTACAGGTATTAGTTTATCATATCTCTACTCAACGATGTAGTTGTGAGGCTTATTCAAATAGATTTTAGAGGATAAAAAGAACATAAACATGGCACTAGTCTTGTGAATCAACTATGAAGATAACTACTTCAACCGAGGAGAATAATAGCTATACGTGATTGTTGGCTTTAACCCTGGATTCCTCTTTGATATTATTTACAACATAATTTGTGATCACTTCTAGATTTTAGTTACAAATAACCATAACTTCTTAGTTACTTTTAAAATTGCAAAATTGAGATTTATACTTGAAATTGAGTATTCACTAAAAGTTCTAGTCTCTGTGGATTCGACATCCATCTTGGAAGAGCCATTTTACTACTTGTACGGCCACGTGTGTGGATAAGTTTTTTGCGTCGTTGTCGAGGATTGAAAAAATTAGTGAATTTCTTGTTTTGTATTATTTTTGTATTTTCTTAACTATTAACAACTTGGTCTTAATCACCAATTTTGCAGGTACTTGTTGGTCCTTGTAGCAAGCTGGCAAGGGATAGAGAGTTGGTTGAACCATACCCTAAACCCGAAAGAAGGTTAACACGGTTGAGAAGGGAGAGTTCCACTTTATATCCCATACAGCAGGTTCAATAGGAAAAGGTTTCACCCACAAATATGGAATCTAGAATAGTTTGCGAAGTGGCAATCCCACTTCCGACCAATGTTACCTCAAGCATCCACAAATTGGAATCCTGGAGGCCAGATTTGAGCTGAAACAAAACATGGTGCACTTGCTGCATACCAGTAGACAATTCACAGACTTAACACATTAGGATCCACAGCAGCACCTGCAGAACATTATGGAAATCAGTGACACATTCGCTCCCACCGGAGTATAGACTAATTATATAAGGCTCACATTTTTCCCCTTTTCATTATTGGGAGAAGCAAAGAGGTGGTTGAAGGAAGAACCACCAAACTTCATTACTACATGGGATGACTTTGGAAGGAAGTTCCTAATCATATATTTATGATCAGGCAGGACTGCAAAGATGAGGAGTGAAATATTGAGTTTTAAGCAAAGGCCTGATGAAAATTTATACCTTGCATGGGAGAGATTCAAATATCAACTTAGAGATTGTCCCCATCACCAGCAGAGAAATAAAGTGTTGGCACACACATTTGTGGAAAGTCTTGACCCACAACCAAAATACTGTTAGATTCTTCATCAGGTGGTCAAGTTGTCACGACATGAGTCTACACCCTAGCTATAACACAGGACCTGGAATCATGAAGGGCTCCAAGCTAACCCATGTCACATATAAAGCATGATTAATAACATATAAATAAGCGGAAATAAATCAAGGAGAAATTACAAACAAAAGTCTATGATATCATAATGGAACAAAAACTGAGTCAATAGGTCATAAAGCTAGAGTCTAAACATCTAGTCTAAAAAGCCTCTATACATACGATGAGCTGAAGGGAAAAAACCCCTAACTAGCTCGACTAAAGTCTGAAACATGAATGACATAAACATAAAAACATAAAGTCGATAAGTTTCCTCATAAGATGAGGACTCACCCAAACTGGAGCTAAAGGGGATAGAGGCGGGAGCGGAGCTAACGTCGAGGTTGAGACTGATCATCTGAACCCATATCATGAGACGACAAAGCATAGAGTATGCGGTCAGTACTTGGAATGTATTGAGTGTGTAGGATAAGTAAAACATTCTCGAAAATAGTAAAAAAATAAGATTATGAGTATAGAATAAGTTTGAAAATAAGAGTAGGAACAACATGCTAAAACCATGACCGTGAGATATTCATAAACATGTGTTATTCATTATAAGATAAGACAAAATGACCCAAAGTTTTGAAAGTAAGATCATATAGTTCATCATGCTTGAAATTATAGTAAAAACTTATGAAACTGATCAATGGGTCACACATGCTATAAAACATGATATTGTAAATCCTAAAACGTGTATAGCTAAAACATGAGGAATAATAGGAGACTCATCATAATTGACACCATCATGAAAGAGCTTACATGATGCCCAACTATCTCGCTCAAGTTGGTAGAGTCGTTCCAAGCTTACCAAGCCAACAAACGATTAAGGCGTGGTATAACTCATGCATCCCTGTGGGGTTTGAACATGAATATATACCGGTAGCATGTAGTTATGAGACTGGGTTTTCAGAATCCCGGCCAACTCGATGTTAGACACTACTTCCAAATACATACAAATAGCTCGTAAACATCACCGTGAAACATTCTTGATATTACATGGACTAGTCTGACTCATGAAATTATAATCACGCTTGAATACGTAGTCTTAAATTTAATTTATAGATTCATAGGCTTAAAACTCATAAAAATCATACATAATTGGGTGAAATCATCATAGGCTTGAAAACATGGATTAATGAGAAATTCTTGTAGGAAACATGTAGTACAATCACAAAACATAGCTTGAATCATAAGGAACTTGAAATCATAAGAGAATCATGGAGTTTCATTCAACTTGGGGTCTAACACCTAGAAATTTCCAATTTTAAACTTGGAGAGTAGAGATCATGAAATTGAACTTGAAAAGGGCATAATGGTGGAAGGATTCCCCCATTCATAACGCTACATACCCGGGCTTGAAGAATCTACAACTTTACTTGAAGACCCAAGAGAATTTGGGAAAAAGGTGATGAAAAAACCTAGGTTGCCTTGAGAGGATTTGATCTTCAATTTGGAGTGCTAGGAGTAGAATGAGGGTTAAGAATAAGTAAAACCCTCTAAAATACCTTTTTTGATGTTCAAAACAACTTAGTTTAGGAGTTAGGAACTTAAAAATTTATGAAAACACCCTTAATAACTTTGAAGAAAAGTGGACTCTGCCAGATCTAACAGATCACCCAATGACCCGTTATTCCATTTAATGGGTTGTTAAAATCACTCGTTGTCACTGGAGATATTTTCCAACTTTGTGATCTTTTCTTGATGCCTCTACTTAACGATTCCTCATGTCACTTAATGGGTCACTTAACCAGTAATCATGACTCTATAAAACTCGAGTTTTCAACCAATTTTTTCCACCTAATGGGTCACTTAATGATTCGTTAGGTGACTTAATGACTAACCTGATGAATCGTTCCGTGATCTGGTGACTACTCATAACATTTTACTCCGAACTCTAATTAACATAAGGTCAAATGCATTGGAAAGAAAACTCAAAGGGATTCAATTTAATGTGTTAAATCACCTAAAAACAGTTTGTAAAAAGGGAGTGATGGTCGTTTGAAGTTGATTCTTGTAAGAACTTATACAATAACTCAATCGTTAAGAAGGCTCTCAACTCAACTTTGCGCTAGAGGTTCCTTATGACCTTAATTTATATCTGATGCACTTCTCACACTTAAGAATTGATCTTAGCACCTAATTTTCCATGAAATTTCTTGGGCTTGGGTCTATCCACATACCTAGAATGGTTCAAACTTTGCCCGAAAGTCTAAAGCGTTAAAATATCTCAATCCATGAGTCTCGGGTCTAGTCTAGGGACTTTTGGGGTGTTACATTATCTCCCCCTTGGGAATATTCATCCTCAAATGTAGATTAAGCATACTAAAAGGATAAGGAAGGAACTGCAAACTCAAAACTAAATAACCATAGCTGAAAATTAATGCAGTGACCGACTCTGGACCGAGATACATGACTGAACTAGATTCATGAAAGTTTTGTGCATACTATGACTTGAATGTAATTGAGAGACATGAACCTGTCATGAAATTGAATAGAGTAATAAGGAATAAACTGGTGCCTCAAACTGGAGCTAAGTTGGAAGGGAAAAGATGTGTGTATCTAGCCATCATTACTACTTCAACTTCCCATGTAGCTTCCTTAACAAGATGATTTCTCCACAAAACCTTCACCGAAGCTGTCTCCTTGTCCCTCAACTTTCGAACTTGACTATTAAGGATCTCAACGGGAACCTCCTCATATGGAAGGCTATCATTTACACTAACGCTCTCTATCAAAATAATTAGAGTTGGGTCCCCGATGCACTTTTTCAACGAGGACACATGAAAAATAAAATTCACCAAAGCTAACTTTGCTGGTAGCTCCACCTCATAAGCCACCTTGCCAACTCGCCCTAGAATCCTATAACGACCAACTTATCGAGGACTAAGCTTCCCTTTTTTACCAAATCTCATAACTCCCTTCATGGGAGACATCTTCAGAAATACCCAATCGTCAGCCTCAAACTCAAGTTCTTTCCCCCTATCATTCGCATATGATTTCTGACGACTTTGGCCTATTTTCAGCCTCTCTATAATAAGAGGAACTTTCTCTGTTGCTTCATGAACCTAATCTAGCCCTATCAATGTAGAACCAGCTACCTCAAACCACCTGATAGGTGATCTACATCTCCTCCCATAAAGAGCTTTAAATTGAGCCATCTAAATTCTGGAGTGGTAGTTGTTATTGTAGGAAAACTCAATGAGAGGCAATTGATCATCCTAACTACCTTTGAAATAAATCATGCAAGCTCTCAACATGTTCTCAAGAGTTTAAATAGTCCACTCAGCCTGACCATCTGTCTGTGGGTGAAAAGTTGTGTTAAGCTTCTCCTGGGTACCAAGATCCTTCTAAAAAATCTCCAAAACTGAGAGGTGAACTTTGTACCCCAATCCGAGATGGTAGACAATAGAACCCAATGCCATCGAACTAACTCTCGGATGTACATCTAGCCTAATCTTCGACTGAGCCTGTAATCTTAACCGGTAAGAAATGTGTTGACTTGGTTATCTGGTCCACAATTACTCATATAGAATCATGTTTTCGGCATGTTTGATGCAATCCTATGATGCAACCTATATTTCTCTCTTCCCACTTCCAAGCAGGATACTAATATCATGTAGCATACCTCCCGGTCTCTGATGCTCTACCTCCTCAACCTATCCTTCTCTTTAAGCTCCTATCCATAATAAAGTCTGAGTCCAATAGCATGCTTTCCTTCTCCTTCAGGCCTAACTCGCCTACACCTCTTGCAATCTAAAGATATCCCACAAGAATACTACTTCTCTTTATTGGGACTCTCGCTTGAGCTCAAGCTCTGATCTAAAAGTTCCCACTCACACAATACAATGGTTAACTGACATACCACCACATCATCTGGCCTAACACTATAATCATCTTAAGGCTCCCTGAAGCTTATACTACCCAATAACCTTATTGTCTCCCCGGGTTTCACTAATAACATGTACTTCATGAACTTCCATCTACAGGGCATCTAAGGTATAAACATGAAGTCATCCCGAAGCTTATACTACCCAATAACCTTTCTGTCTCCCCAAGTCTGACTAATAATCGTACTTCATGAACTTCCATCTACAGGGAATCTAAGGCGTGAATAGGAAGTCATCTCGAGCGCACACGGTGCAATCATTATCTTTATCATGAGTGAGCATATATAGGGTTTTAGAGTAAGGAAATTACGAGTATGAATCATTCAAGAAATTTAAGCTAGGCATAAAATTAATGCAGCCTGATCTTATGAGTCGTTTAAGGCAAATATTAAGGACCTATTTCATAGAACTGAGCATACTATGAGTTATGAGATTACATAGATAAAAAATTTCATGACACGAAGTAGGGATTTATGGAATCATAGTATCAGACTGGGATCACTATCTAAAGTATTTATTTCTCATTCTAGGAATCTGAATATAGACATGATTAGAGTGTCATGTTAACTAAAGTACAAAGGAAACATCTAAATAAGAATGGATTGACATCCCATAGTTACTTTTCCTAGAATCGTCGCACTTGGAAATTCAAGACTCGACTTAGTCCTCCACCTTATCATCTCACTCTTAGCCTAGAAGTTATCACCCTCAGGCTCTAGACCTCTTCTTAAGGCTATACAAAAATCACTAACTCTGGACTACTCATTTGACTCTAAGGTTACTCATTTGACTTATTTGACTACTCTTCAAAAGGTTTCATACTTCTTCTGTTTCCCTCCATTCACCCAATCATCTAACCATTCAACATCGCACACTGAAATAAAATTCATATTAAGAAACTTAAAGAAATCATACGCCTTATATTGTAGTTCCTAAATCTAGTAGTATGCAAGATCCAACAAGAAAAGTTCATAACATACCTATGACTATATCTGGCGAGCTCTCCAAATCCTGGTGTTGTCCACTACCTACACCAGCTGATGTGCCCTGCTGAGGTGGGCGAGCTATCAGAGCTATTGAAAAGGTGGATGGGGATCTACCTTCGTCCCGTTTGGCTACTGGACAATCTCTAAGCTTATAATCGGGCTTGCCACACCACAACAAAAGCATATGAACCTATCAATAACTTTCCTAGGTGGTTCTTCCCGCATCCCTTGCAAGTTGAAAAGTGCTTGTTGGGTTTAGATACCTCTTTTTTGGTATGTCAAGCCTAGTCATAAGCTTTGAGATTGCCTAACAGCCAAATGAGGTGAAGGTAGAGCCCCAGCCACCTCTTTCGTAGCTATGGCAGCTCGCCCACCTCAACAAGGCGCATCAGCTGGTGCAAGTAGTGTACAGTGCTAGGACGAGGAGAGCTCGCCAAATGTAGTCACATGTATGTTATGAGCTTTTCATGTTGAATCTTGCACGCTGATAGGCTTAGGAACTACAGTATAAGATGTATGATTCATTTAAGTGTCTTGGTATGAGTTTTATTTCAGTGTACGATGTTGAATGGTTAGAGGATTGGGTGAATGGAGGGATATGACAGAAGAAATATGAAGCCTTTTGAGGTAACCTTAGAGTTAAATGAGTAGTCAAGAGTTAGTGATTTTTGTCGAGCCTTGAGAAGAGGTCCATAGCCCGAGGGTGATGACTTCTAGGCTAAGGGGGAGATGATAAAGTGAAGGACAAAGTCAAGTCTTGAGTTTCCAAGTGTGGAGGTTCCAGGAACAGTAACTATGGGATGTTGATCTATTCTTATTCAGATGTTTCCCTTGTACTTCAATCAATATGACACTCTACTTATATTCATATTCAGATTCCTAGAATGAGAAGTAATCGCTTTAGAAAATGATCCCAGTCTGATACTCTTCGTGTCATAAAACTCGTTATGTATGTGATCTTCGGCATATTTACATGCCCAAATGCTATTTTATAACATAATTTAGTTGTGTTTTTCGATTTAATTAATTACATTTTCATGTGATTTTGAAAATTCAAGTGCATATACAAACCAATATGATTAGCCCATTGTTTTGTAGGTGAAAAATGCAAGGAGGGGCTAATTATGATGATATATGGGGAAAAAATGAAGCTTGGAAGAAGTTTGGAGGAAGATTGCATGAAATGGGCATGAAAGGCAAGCTAATGAATAGCCAGCATGCCACGCCGACTGACCTACGTGACAAGCGTCGTGTCATGCGTATGCGTGTGCACGCGAGGGCAGGCAAAGAAGCAGCTTCTCGCGTTAGCATCGTGTCACGCTGGGAATTCCGTGTGACAAGCAGTGTGCCACGCTTGCCCAATAGCGCGATGGTGTTCGTGTCATGCCCGATGGTGCCCAACTGCTCTTGCCATGCGCGACCAGTGGGGCATTCTAGTAAGCCTGTGTGTCTGCTCCTTTCCATAGAGGATGAGCTGCATGATTGGTCGCATGGCACGAAGCTGGTTCTCATACGGCCAAATTTTGCAAATTCAAACTTAGTATAAATTGGACACTTGGTTATTTTTATTACGTATCATGAAATATTTCTTAAGAAATGGAAAGAAGCAAAGGGAGACGGAAGAAAACTATACCTAGGGTTCATAACTATTCATTCTCTTTTACCATTCTTGTAAGTACATTACTTTTGAGTAATTGTATGAACATGAGTGGCTAAAACCCTTCCTCTAGGGTTGAGGCCACATGATATAAAAGTAATTGCATGATTTTCATCTTTGGTTCAAGTTTTGGTTCCTGTTTTGTCTTGCATTCTTAATTATTATTGTTTTTATGCTTGATTACCATGAAAACAAATTTGTTAAGCTTAGGTAAAAGCTCTAAAGAATAACCCTAGGTTAGAAGTAAAGTATGCAAGGAGCAAGTTCTTGTCTTTACGATAAGATTCGTGGTTAAGATAGAAATTATACCTAATTTGCCTTGCTTGGTTAATAAAACGAGAAGATAGCTAGATACCAACTTAGATTGTCCCATCACCGCTCGTAGAAGTAGTTGTGAAGCTAAGTTAGGCTATATGATTAGACGTACGAAAGTCCATAATCAAGGGCATAAACCCCGTAAACCACATCCATAGTGTTAAAGTGCTCATGAATTAGGACGTCACATCCCCACTCAACGATATAGGTGTGAGCCTTGTTTGTTGTGTTTAAAGGCTCAAAAGACCATGGACACTGTATTTTGACTCTATGAGACAACAACTGAAGTTATAGTACTTGAACCATCTTGAAATGTAGCATTGCATGATTGTCAGGCCTTAACTCTAGATGCTTCTTGTTTTTATTTCCCAACTATTTTGTGATCACTTCTAGATTTAATTACAATTTACCAAAATCTCTACAATAAACACTTGTGAAGGTTAAATTAACACTTGAACTTGAATATTCACTGAAATAGTCCAGTCCCTGTGGGTTCGGCCTCAGGATCTTAAAGGAGCCACTATATTACTTGTATGACCGCGTATGCTTGCGCGTGCGCTGGGGCGCCACAAGTTTTTGGCGTCGTTGCTGGGGACTGGCAGCATTTAGTGAATTTTTCTTTTTTGTGTGAATTTTATTTTCCTTAAGTGTTGAAAAACTTGGTCTTAGTCTCTTCTATTGCAGGTAACAGGCTGTCCTTGCAGAACTGGCAAGAATAGAGAGCTGGTGGAGCCATTATTGCAGCCTGAGCACCAATTACATTTGCTCCGGAGATAAGCTCTAGAGCGGAAGCTATAGAGGTTACAGGAGTAGTTATAACAGCATCCACTAGTTCGGCAAACATAGTTGTTGCTTGAACCAATGGTAGCCCGACCAGTTCGCGAAGTGGCAATCCCACTAGGGATGAATGTGACCTCCAGTATCCACAAACTGGAGCCCAAAGGGAACTTTGAGCTGAAAAGAACATGGTGCAGTTGTTACATTCTCATGACCAGTTCATTGGAATGACACATGAGGACCCACAACAGCACTTACAAAACATTTTGGAGATCAGTGACACTTGTCCCCCTCCGGAGTGTCAATTGACTATGTCCGACTAACCCTCTTCCCATTTTCACTATTAGGAGAGGCAAAGAGGTGGTTGAAGGTTGAGCCACAAAATTCCATTACTACTTGGGACGACCTAGCAAGGAAGTTCCTCATCAGATTCTTCCCCTCAGGCAATCAGAAGTGAAAAATTATGTTTCAAGCAGCGACCGGAGGAGAATTTGTATTTGTCTTGGGAAAGGTTCAAGTCATTGATGAGAAGCTTCCCCCATCACCAGCAGTCCAATTAGGTGTTAGCTCACACCTTTTTAGAGAGTCTAGACCTATATACAAAGATCTTGTTAGATTCTGCATTGGGTGGGCAAGCACTGGAGAAGACATAAGATGAGCTATACACTCTATTTAACCGAATTGTTAAAGGAAATCCAGAGTGGCATAGTGAATCATCGAGAGGGGCAGGACAGAGAGAAACATGGCTAATAGAGGTAGACAGTGTCAATTCCTTGGAAGCATAGTTGGCATCATTGCAACATCAAATGTTGACTCAATTCAGCAAACTGAGTATGAACCAGCCATAAGGACAGGTGAATGCAATTCAGTAGGCTCCTAACTGGTATGAAAGTTGTGGTAAAAATGGGCACAATGCAGACTCTTGCGGAGCCAATCCAGAGTCAGTCAATTTTGTGGGTAATGTGTAGAGAAACAATCAGAATTATGGGAACACTTACAACAAAAATTGGCAGAGTCACCTAAATTTTTCTTGGCGTGGCAATCAGAGTCAAAGCCACCCGCGGCCTCAGCAACAGTAGTACAGGAAGAATAGTGGCTAGTCCAGCAGTAGCAACATTGAGGAGATGTTGTAGAAAATCATGGCTACTCAAACCCAATTGGTAGAGAATCAGGCAAGGATGGCTTTAGATTTGAAAAATTAGCAGATGGCTGATGTGCTGTGGATTTACAGCACTTTCGACGCTCAAAACTAAGAAAATAGCATGGACTTAGGTGTATTTATATAGATATAAGGAACTTTTCCTTTGGTTATAGGATAAATTGGTGTTGGAGCTGAAAGATGTAAAAGATAGCCTGAAGTGTGAAAAATATGCTCAGATTGCAGTCCACAGTATGAGCCGTAGGAAGGTCCTACGAGTCGTACTAGTGGCCGTGAAAAGTTACAGAAGGCTAATGTTGAAGAGATGCAATATATGAGTCTCAGTACAAGTCGTACCAAGCTTGTACGAGTCGTGGTGATGAAGTCGTGAAAAGATTCAGAAGATTTGCATAAGAGGCTGACTCCTTCTACGGAAAGGAAGTACGAACCGTGGAATAAAGTTACTATTCATACCATGGCGGTCGTGATGAACTTTAGAAATATTTCAAAATCTCAGAGTCAATCCATGAGAGCTCAGTACGGATCGTAGGATGGAGGTGCGAATGGTACCAAGATCCAACACTGAGCTAAAATCCAGCCAGTCATGCAATATACGAAAGGATGCTACGGGTCGTATGATGGTGCTACGAATCCTAGGTGGACTCATGACGTGGGCGGAACCAGATATGGAAATTCACCCTGTTAGCCTAGGAAAAGGATTCTTGTGTCTGTATAAATACGTTTTATGTTTTATTTTTAGGATAGATCGATCAGAGAAAAGATTTTGAGGAGAGAAAGAGAGAATTGAGTTGATTTGAATTGTGATCAACCTTTTCTTTAATTCTTCTTGTTCATACTAGTGTTATTCAAGATTTTGCTGATTAATAAAAGGAAGTGTTTATTTTCTCATTCATATTTGTAATTATTGATTTATGTTTTCAATCATGAATGCAATTCAAAACCTTACAACTATGAGAGGCTAAAACCTCCATATCTAGGGTTATGGGAACTATGGTGGATTAACAAGCTAGGGTTGCAAAAAGTGATTCTAAAACCAATACAAACACTTATATTGTATTAACTTCATTCTTAAACATTTCTTAACGGTGCGCAACATTGGGACATGGCCGAATTCTTTACTTGCTTAGATCTAAGAGGTAGAGATTAGGAAAAGAGAATTACAATGGAGCCTTGATCTTAAATGATCATTGTATTAACTTGAGTTGTGGTCGCAAGATAGTTAAATCTTGAATATAGTTATAACCAATAGTTTGAAATCGCTCATGAAACTTGGCTGAGTAATTGAGTATAGTCATTCAATTGGAACTGCTCGGTCATTTTAATGAACCTAAGTTATCAGTTTTATAAGTAAGTATTGGTGATCATCACGAGTTTATACTCAGAGAAGTTATGAACCCATGAGGAACACAAACCCTAGTTATCCTTTAATATTGATTCAAAACCATAATTTTAATAATTGTTTTTATTATTTCTTTTCTTTAGAACCCCCCAAAATTGAAGTAACCACCTCACAAGTTCACTTACCGACTGTAATCTAGCTCTTCCATATTCCTTGTGGGATCGGCCCCAACCTCTAGTTGGGTTCTTTATTGACAAGTCTGCTTCATACTTCAGTAAGAGGTATGGTTTGAGTGTTATCAAAAAGTGGCACCATTGTCGAGGAATACGGCTAAGACTAGGTTATTTGCTTGTATTTGACTTTTTGGTAGTTATATCATTAATTACATTTATTTTTGTGTTTTTGATACCTACAGTCTGTTCTCCGGTGAATGCCAAGCACTCGAAGTAGTGGAGTTCCCCTTGTTCCACTAAATCCAGAAATCAAAAGAGCACTGCACAGAATGGAGAACCACGAGCAAAGAGAAGCCCGCATAGCTGAAGAAGCTAGGAAAGCCGAGCTAGCTCGGCAAGCTGCACTACAGTATGTAAAAGATGACAGAGAAGAGGTAGTAGATGCTGGACAACATGGGAGGGGCAACAGAGCTCATAGATTTTCCCCTCAGTTCTTTGATGATGAGGACCCAGATATTGATGAAGTTGAGTCGACTGGAGCAATTGTGCCACCACCACTGCCCGTTGGGGCCAAATTCGACATTACGAGCACTATGATTCAATTGTTAAACATGAAAGAGGTGTTCAGTGGTCATGCAGTGGATGATGCCAACCTGCACTTAATAAACTTCGTAGGAATATGCAAGGCGTACAGGTTGCCCAGAGTAAGCCAGGATGCCATATGAATCAGACTCTTCCCTTTTCCTCTATGAGGGGAAGCCACTTTATGGTTATCAGAGTTGCCTAACGACTCCATAACCAACTAGAGGGAGCTCAAACGGGCCTTTTTGGAGAGATTCTTTCCCCTATACAGGATGTTGCAGCTAAAGGATGAGATCTATAATTTTCGACAAATTAAGACTGAGGCACTTCATGAAACTTGGTTGAGATTCAAAAAGTAGTTGACAAAGTTCCCTAACCACAAAATCTCAGATGACAGTTTGTTGAAAATTTTTTACAGGTGTCTAAATAAAAGCGCCAAAGCTGTTGCAGACACAGTGGTTGGAGGAGCATTTATGAGTCACACCTGGGAGCAAGCTACCACTATTCTTGACAGGGTGACTAAGACAAACAGGGCTTGGCATACAAGGGAGGCTGATACAGTGGCAGGCACATATGTTGTTGGTTTGACTACAGACCAATGAAGAAAAGAAGAAGAACGCGACCAGGAGTTGGCTCATATGCATACATCATTGGACTTGCTGTGGAAGCATATTATGGGAGCTGGAGCCAAATAGGTAAATGCAGTGGGAAATAAAGGAAGGGCGCAAGGAACTGATCACTCTGAAGAAGAGGCAAACTTCCTGGATAGCCAAGTGGTGGGTTTCCGAACCAACGCCCAAGCGTCTGGACAAGACAATTAGCGAAAAGGTTCTTGAAATCAAGGCCGGAACCAATATAGAGACAACTAGAACATAAACAGGTTCAGAGATAGGAGCCGAGGTTGTGAGCGCGAAGGAGATTGGAGACGAAATGATGGATACCGCATTGACCGGGCTGGAGTCTATGTTCCTCCCAATGCATGAGAAGGGGAGGGGAGGCTGGGCAATCAAAGTTGGAGAGCATGATGGCTGAGATGTTGAAAAAGGTAAGGTCCACTGATGATCAGCTGAAGGAGATCCGAAGTGACTTATCAAGTATGGGTCTGAAAGTGGAATCTCATGCTACCGCCATCAAGCAGATCGAACATCAACTTGGGCAACTGTCAGCATCAATGTACCCTAAACAAAAGGGTATACTGCCTAGCAACACTGTCCAAAATCCAAAGAATGATGCACATTACATGGCAGTGATGACTAGCAGTGGTAAAACCACAATTGACCACCCATTTCCAGTTGAAGTTTAGCGGACAAAAGAGGGAATAATCGAGGAAGATGATATGAGTGCTGAGATAGAGAATGGTGAGTTGCAACAGGCCCCGAGAGGTGAGAAGGAACCTAACGTTGATCAAGGGGCAACCCAAGTGCATAAAGCTATCCCACGACCACCTCCACCATTCCCTCAAAGGATGAAGAAAAAGGCAGAGAATGGTAAGTTCTAGAAATTCCTTTCAATGCTTAAGCAACTATCTGTGAACATACCATTGGTCGAAGCATTAGAGCAGATGCCATGATATGCAAAGTTCATGAAGGACCTGGTGACTAAGAAGAGATCTGCGAGTTATGAGCCCGTTGAAAATATACATCACTATAATGCCATAGCTACAAGGGTCCTAGCTCAGAAAAAGAAAGACCCAGGTGCCTTCACTATACTATGTATGATTGGCAGTGTCGAGTTCGCAAGGGCACTTTGTGATCTGGGAGCTAGCATTAATTTGATGCCCTTGGCAGTATTCAAGAAATTGGGATTGGGAGCCCCCACACCGACCAACATGCAACTACTGATGGCCGACTGAACGGTTAAAAAGATAGTGGGCATCCTAGTCGATATGCTTTTCAAGGTAGACAGATTTATATTCCCAGACTTCGTGATTTTGGATTGCAAGGTTGATTATGAGGTCCCCATCATTTTGGGGAGACCATTCCTTACAACCGGAAGGGCTCTGGTAGATGTGGAAGTCAGTCTGCTTATGTTTAGATTAAACCAAGAAGAGGTCACTTTCAACATCTGTGGGACAATGAAGATACCCAAGGAATTTAGTGTAATCTCAGCACTAAAGGATGAGTATGAATCACTTGATGAATTTTGAGTAGGCAAGAGATTCGCGTCGTGACACGACGTTAAATCAGGCGCTTATTGGGAGGCAACCCAAGTGGTAGTTTGGTGAAGTCTGAGTAACTGGGCTACCTACGTCGTGTCGCGATATTAAATAAAGGGCTTCTTGGGAGGCAACCCAAGTTATTGAACTAATGTGTGCTCAGTGTGCAGGGAAATTAAAAATAGAAGGCTGAAAAATCAGCTGCTGCGGCTCTCAGTACGACTCGCGATGGGATCCTACGAGCCGTAGCAACAGTCGTGGTGAGGATAAAAAAAATAACTACAAGCTTCAACCTACGATTCATCCTACGGATCGTACCTCAGTTGTATGAGTAGTAGGATCTATTTGTGGGTCTCCAGGTAAGTTTTCTTCAACAGGGTCATTTACGAGTCCAAGGGACGAGTCGTAGGTACTTCTTACGACTCGTGGTATGAGTCATGATGGGTCAAAAATGGCAATAATACCCGACTCGACCCAAATTCTTTTAAAATTTTCCCTTACCTATTTAAACCCCACAAACGCCCTCTCCCACGCTAATAACACTCAAAATCATGACTTGAACTTACTTCCCCACACCCGTACCTCAAAATCATCGAACAATCGAGCAAAATTTTTGCTCAACCCAAGTTCTAGAAACCCTATACGGTGATTTCTAGTTGATGAAGATTCTATCAAGTAAGTATGTTGTATTAAACATTGATAACATTCATATACTGAAAGTGACTGTGCCAAAACCCCTGTGAGTCAGTCACTATGCATGAAAATTAATTTTAAAAAGAGAGACAATGATCAGGGTGTTGTGAAATGGTTTTTCAACTGGAGAGATGCTAAAATCTTAATGAACTTAGGTATTGAAACACACAATTAGTTAGGGGTAATAGGTCAAAAAGGGGAGGATTGAGCATGGTTAAATCAAGTTAATGACATTCCTATACCTGGGGGAAATCTAAGTACCTAAAAATGTGAAAAGAGAACCTTGCAAACTGAGAAAAGAAAATCTGGAAGTGGTATGGAGCACAGTACGGATCGTAGGTTACCGCTACGAGTCGTACTGAGCACTCGTACCACCAAATGGAACAAGGTTGCATAAAAGCCTTTCCTATGACTCATGGAATTGACCTACAGGTCATACCATGAGTCGTGGAAAGATCTAGAAAAATACTAACACGGGGGCTTCATCAGAAGACTAAGGTACGGATCGTACCATTGTGGTGCGAGTTGTACCTGTGAGTCGTACTAAAATTTGGCTGGAATTCTGGGGCTTCTCACAAGTTGTACCTTCATGGTACAACCCGTAGTGATGACCCGTGATGAGAATCTGAACATCTCCTATCTAATTATTCTTTTCAAAATGGAATGCTAACTTCTTTCTCTACATGTACAATGAAATACAAACGTAGAGCAGATAAATCAAAAGCCCGAAGGAAACTGCATGATGAAACAACTGAGTCGGAGTCTGAAAAGATAGGAGACTAACCTAGTGGTTCAATCGAAGAGTATCAAGTAGACACCTCTAACACTAATGGAACTAGAACCACTAGGGAAAAAGCAAAGGCCCAAGCTGAAGCAACCACTGGTGATGAGCCCGCAAGTGTACGGGTCGTGCAAGTAATATAGTGGCTCTTTTTAAGAACCGAAATGTCGAACCCACAGGGACTGGACTACGGGGTGAA
>JACEIK010000412.1:218315-229530 GCA_018107945.1 Datura stramonium | reverse complement strand
TTCACCCCGTATTCCTATTCCTGTGGGTTCGACAATCCGGTTCTTCAAAAGAGCCACTTTATTACTTGTACGACCCGTACACTTGCGGGCTCATCATTCCTAACACGCAACCTATCTCTTTGCCTTACATAATGGCTCCAGCTGAGCTAAAAGAGTTAAAGGATCAGTTAAAGGACCTAGTTAGATAAGGGATTTATTAGGCTGAGTAATTCTCCATGGGGTGCACCAGTCGTCTTCATTTGGAAGAAAGATGGTTCTCTTCGGATGTGTATTGAGTATAGACAACTGAACAAGGTCACCGTTAAGAACAGGTATCCCTTACCTAGGATTGATGATTTGTTTGATCAGCTTCAGGGATCCAAGTGTTTCGCCAAGATTGATCTCAGATCCGGGTATCACCAGCTTAGGGTTTGGGAGAGTGACATCCCGAAAACAGCTTTCTGGACTTGGTATGGTCATTACAAATTTGTTGTTATGTCTTTTGGACTAACCAATGCCCCTACAGCTTTCATGGATCTAATGAATAGGGTGTTCAAGGCATATTTGGACATGTTCGTGATGGTGTTCATTGATGACATCCTTATATACTCTCAAAGCGAGGAGGTGCATGCCGCTCACTTGAGAGTAGTGCTTCAGACCCTCAAGGATCATCAGTTGTATGCCAAGTTAAACAAGTGTGAGTTTTGGTTGAACTCTGTGGCATTTTTGGGCTATGTGGTATTGGGTGAGGGCATAAAGGTAGATTCCCAGAAAATCAAGGCGGTGAAAAATTATCCTAGACCGGTGAATCCTTCGGATATTCAGAGTTTCTTGGGATTAGCTGGCTACTACCGATGGTTTGTTAAGGGCTTCTTATCTATTGCAGCACCTTTGACCAAGTTGACTCAGAAGAAGGTAAAGTTCCAATGGTTGGAGGCTTGTAGAAAAACATCCAAGAGTTGAAGACTCGACTCACTTTGGCACCGGTGTTGACCCTACCCGAGGGTACCGATGGTTTTGTGGTATATAGTGATGCTTTGAGAATTGGGCTAGAATGTGTATTGATGCAGCGGGGAAAGGTAATAGCATATGCCTCTAGAAAGTTAAAGATCCATGAGAAGAACTACCCATTCCATGATCTTGAGTTGGCCGCGATGGTATTCGCATTGAAGATATGGTGGAATTAGTTGTATGGGTCCATGTGGATGTATTCATGGACCACAAGATCTTGCAAAGTGTGTTTACGTATAAAGATCTCAATCTTCGGCAAAGGAGGTGGTTGGAGCTACATAAGGACTACGATATGAGTGTTCTTTACCATCCTGGTAAGGCTAATGTGGTAGCAGACGAGCTTAGTAGACTCTCTATGGAGAGTGTGTCCCATGTGGATGAAGGAAAGAAGGAGTTGGTGAAAGATGTCCATCGACTTGTGAGGTTGGGAGTTAGATTGGTCGACTCGACCGATGGCGGCGTTGTTGTGCAAGATGAATCAGAATCATCCTTGGTGACTGATGTGAAGGCTAGACAAGATGAGGATCCGGTTTTGGTAAAGCTGAAAGAAGCCATTCGGAGTCAAAAGGTGGAGGTCTTCTCCCAAGGGGGAGATGGGGTGTTGCTATAACAGGGTCGTCTATGTGTTCCAGATATTGATAATTTGAGGGACCGGATATTGCGTGAGGTGCATGGATTCCGATATTCTATCCATATGAGCACCACCAAGATGTATCATGATTTGCGGGAAATATATTGGTGGAACATCATGAAGAAGGATATTGCAGAATTCGTAGCTAAGTGCCCGAACTGTAAACAAGTGAAAGTCGAGCATCAAAGGCCGGGAGGAATACTTCATGATATTAGCATTCCCACTTAGAAGTTGGAAGAGATTACTATGGATTTCATTACAAGCCTACCTCATACACGCCGACACTACGATTATATTTAGGTGGTGGTAGACAGGTTGACCAAAGCTGCACATTTCCTACCGGTGAAAACCACAGATTCAACAGATGATTATGCCAAATTGTATATTCGGGAGTTGGTTCGACTTCTTGGAGTGCACTTGTCTATCATTTCAAACTGAGGTACTTAGTTTACCTCCCAGTTCTTGAGGTCTTTTAAGAAGGGCCTTGGGACTCAGGTTAAGCTCAATACAACCTTTCATCCGTAAAAGGATGGCCAGGCAGAACGAACAATCCAGACTCTCAAGGACATGTTGAGAGCATGTGTGATGGATTTCAAAGGTAGCTGGGATGATCATATTCCCTTGATTGAGTTTTCTTATAATAACAACTATCACTCTAACATCCAGATGGCACTGTTCGAGGCTCTTTATGGGCGAAGGTGTATATCTCCCTTTGGATGGTTTGAGTTTTGTGAGGCAGCTATGATAGGGCCTGATTCGATTTTTGAGGCCATGGTGAAGGTTCAGTTGATAAGTGACAGGCTGAAACCGCTCAGAGTCGTCAAAAGTCATATGCTGGTGTGAGGAGAAGAGATTTGGAGTTTGAGGTAGACGACAGGTATTTCTAAAGGTATCTCCCATGAAGGGAGTCATGCAGTTTGGGAAGAAAGGAAAACTCAGATCCCGCTATGTTGGTCCCTACCGAGTTATGAAAATAATTGGTAAGGTAGCATATGAGTTGGACTTGCCATTAGAGTTATCTTTAGTTCATCCCATCTTTCATGTATCGCTCTTGAAAAAGTGCTTGGGTGATCCATCTTTAGTTATCCCGGAGGAAAGTGTTGGTGTGGGAGATAGCCTCAATTATGAGGAAAATCCAATTGCAATCTTGGATCGTCAGGTTCGGAGGCTGAGGAACAAAGAAGTAGCTTCAGTAAAGGTGTTACGGAGAAATCAGCATGTTGAGGGAGCTACGTGGGAAGCCGAAGCGGCTATGATGGATAAATACCCTCACCTATTTCCTACTGGCTTAGTTTTAGTTTGAGGTATCAATTTTTTCCCTAATTCTCTAATCAGTTTCCACGTTTAGTTCATGTGCACATGTTTAATTTATGATATGATAGATGTATGTGATGTCTGAATTTGGTTCAGCTATGTAGTTCTTTTCGGGGGTAGTCATTACACCAGTTTTCAGTTTTAATGATCAGTATTTGAATATGATAAATGTATGTTTTTGCTTCCTGCTTGTTTCCTACATTCTAGGATGAATGTTCCCAAGGGGGAGATATTGTAATACCTAGAAAGCGCCTAGGAGTAGACCGGGGAGCTAAAAGTTGAAAACTGCTTAAATTGGGAAAAATACATAAACGGGACATGTAACGACTCATGGTATCTAACTACGGGTCATTGTGTGTAGTCATGGTGAGGGAATTCTGGGTGGCAGTGGAGACGACGGACGACACAATGACTCGGTTTTCAAGACAATGAGCCATTGTTAGCAGGCATTGTAAGAGACTGGGTTCAACTGATGTGATACAATGGGTCTTCAAATGACTAGTTCTGAGGAGAAACGACCCGTGGTTACCAGTCGTTGGTTGGATTCCAAAATTTCCAGTGTATGTGATGAATCAAGACCATAACTCGCGGAAGAAACCACGAGTTATGGTGAGGCTCGTGATAAGTAGGTTCATATTTTTTGGTGAAGGGGCAACAACAGTCAATATAATGATCCTTTGTTTCAGAGGACGAGTCATCCTGTCCGTCCGTTGTTTAGTTCCGGAGGAAAGTCTCAGCAGTGCAAACAACGAGCAACACAACGGGTCGTCCTTCCTTCCAACGACCCATTGGTTCCATCTGCTGGTCCAATCTGGACAGATTTCAAGGCAGATTCATTAAGGGCATTTTCAACTTTATCATGCTATGAGACCTTAAACTACGTCGTTTAAGGATTGTTTTACGGGGTTTTAAGAGGAAAAACCTATTCTAAGCTAATTCATTCCATGAATGCAAACTTGAGAGTTTGAAGAGAGGATTTAGAGCAAGTCTTGAAGGTTTCCATTGGAATCTCATCTTGGGCAATTAGAGAAGTGGTAAAATCATTCCTTCCATGTATGTAGGGTTATGAGTGGGTTTTTCCTTCCTAACCCATGCCATTCTCTATCTAAGTATGAGAAAATCATATGATCAACTTATGGGGTTTTTAACCAATTGCATAATTCTTCAATTTCTACACATGGGTACAATTAGATTATGTTTCTATTGATAAATTGTGAAGTATGGGCAGGTTTTAAATTGTTTTCAATCAAAATTGTGTTTTCTAGTTTTATGAATTTAAAGGCCCATTGAAGAAAAGTTCATGAAAGAAGAGAATGATATTGAATTTATGATGATGATGAGATTTGATGATGAAAAGCATGTTTCTAAAGCTACCCATGATTATGATATTATTTTCAAAATGAATTGAGTAGATTCAAGCATGATAAAGCTTTGGGCAATGCCTACATGTTAAGTTTAAATGATGATTTTTTAGATCTAAGCTTACCACATTGTTTTGGAGTGAAGACTCCCAAATTTTATGTTCTAGCTTGTGGTATGTTTTGAATTAAGTCTTCCTATGCATAGATTACAAAATGGTTTTGGAGTAAATACTCCCAAGTATGTTTTCATCTTGTGGTTTGTTTTGAAATAAAGCTTCTCATATGCATGAATTAACAATTGAGATGTATGTTATTATTCAGCTTTGTTTTCATACGATGTCGAGTCCATACATGATTTTATTATTGAGCTTTGTCAATAGACAATGTTGAGATTCATTTTTATATGATGTTGAGTTATGCAGGATTTTACCTTTGAGCTTCGTCAATAGACAATGTTGAGCTTCATTATATACGATGTAGAGCATTGCATGTTTTGGGAGAAGAGTCTAGCACCGAGCAGGCTATAGGTCGATCACTCTATGCTCTAGAACTACGCGCCAACGTAGGTTGATACTATTATATTATTGGGACCTCCCTTGTGAGCTATCCCCGCCCCAAATGGCCCATGAGCTTGATATCGATATCATGGTAGCGTCCTTATCCCTGGCAAGGTTTTGGACGTCTCTGCCTACTTTAGTGTGATAGTCGAGACCATGTAAGCTCTATCGTGGTATGTTGGTTAAGTGACGAGTCTCCCATTGTCTATATGATTTCAGATTTTTCATATCCATTACTCATACTTATATTTTAAATTTGCATGATCTAAAAGCAAGGTTTAACTCATTGTTCATCTTTTCTTATAAATGTCATATTTCAACTTTGAGTCATTCGAGTCAGCTCTGATGTTATGAAGCTATGAATAGTCATGTTTATGAAAAGTTTATGATTTCCAAAAGAGTGCATGTCAACCCTCCTCTCAGATTTGAAAGCTTGATATGTTATGATATGTTTTAATTGATTTACTTTACTTAAGAGATTTTACTTACCTTGCATACTCGGTATATTTTAGGTACTAACCGCATACTTTCTATGTTGTATTGTTTCATGATACAAGAACCAGCTCCCAAGATCAGCTCCGCTCGTAGTCGGTTGTCAAAGTTAACACCTACTTTGTTGGTAAGTCCTCATCCTTCGAGGGCAGGACTTTCAGTTTCCTTTTCTATTTTCAGTTTCAGTATTGTTGAGTTAGTTGGGGTCTTGTGCCATCAACTCGTCCAGATTAGAGGCTTTTCAGACTCATGTATGTATTCAGCTTTGGATGCTTATTCTGATGTTATGTTGACTTAGACTTCCGCTGAGTTTATATTGTTGAATCTTTAGTTTATTGATTGAGTTAGATGTATGCTTGTGCCATGGGTTGACTTGGTGTCTCTCGGGGTCCCTTGTCACATGTCATAATCCGGATCCCCGCTCGAGTTGTGACATATTGTCTATTTTGTTTGTTAAGCACAGATTCAGGGGAAGGCTGAGTACCCTAGAAGTAGAGATAAGGAGCATGACAAAAGATAAGTTTGGGGTCATTAACCCACATATTCAAAAATGAAGAAAAAATATGTTGTTAGCTTGGCCTAGAGGCCTCAGGAAGTATTTCTCACCCTTGTGTTGATTTTATTTGATTCTTTGGGGACATAACATAAATCAAGTGTGGGGTGAGGGAAATTTCAACAATTTTAAATTTTGTGCTTAGTGAATTCGGGTGAAGTGGGTACTTGGTATAATATTGTTTGATGAAAAAGTTGCTAGTTTAGCACTTCACCCACCCTTTGGTTTTTCTTTTCGGTTCTTTTCTGAAGGGGGGAACTTTGAACCGAGAAATAAAATTTTTCTTCTTTGTTTGTACATAACTTTTCAGTCATAGTTAGGGACTTTTCCCGATGAGGGATGGATGACGACCATCTTGAGGGAAAATTAGTCAATAGGTTTTTGTTTTTGAACCCTGAGCTTATTGATAACTTGATATTATTGTTATGTACTCTACACGATTGTGAGATGCAAGTGGTGTTAACTTTGAAGAATGTGTTGTATAACTTTGTTTGCGACACCTAGGGTCTTGAATATGACTCTATATGCTTAAAGCTTAATTCTGAATTCTTCTGATTAGCTAAGTTAAGATTCTACTGAATTTTTCTTGAATTGAACATGTGTTATGAGTGTGAGGGTAATTATATATTCCATGCTAATGTGTAGTGTCTAGAACTTGCCTGGTGTATATACAAAACAGAATGAGGGATGTTAATTGTATGAGATGATTGAGGCATTTCTCTAAATGAGATTAATTTTATCCTTTCCTTTACCTATGCTTAATATATGATCCTAGTTAGCCCATTGAGCCTTTAGCCTATTCTTTGCTAGCCACAATATGAGCTTAATCCTTTCTTTTCAATATCCTTGAATTTGATCCATAACTCCTAAGCGCTTAAGTGAAAATGCAAAAGAAGTCAAGGAGTGAAAAGTTAGAAGAAGAAGAAAAATAGTGGTTGTGGGAGTTGAAGAAAAGACTAGAGGTGCACTTGTTTGAAAATGCATAAATGTTGGTAGGGAGAAAAAGAAGAAAAGAGCGAAAAAATTGTTGAGGTACTCCTTACTAATAGACAAAGTGTGCCTAATGAAATGGGGAAATAAAGAGGAAATTGGGAGCTGAAAATTATAAAGGTAAAGTAAAAGGATAGATATCTGTAATGAATGTGTGGCGTATTAAAAGCGCTTAGGGAAGATAGTCACTATTACTGGCAAGAATAGTACCTACCCGTCCCTTAGCCTACATTACAACCCACTAAGTACTACTTGATGTTACTTTCAAACATTCCTAAATTAGTGAAGTAAAACACTAAAGGCACACTTATGGGTCAATACATGATGCATGTGAATTCCTTGTGAGAGAGTAGAATTCTTATTTATATACCCATACATGTTATAAATTGAAAACTTGTGAGTGAAAGATGGGTATCTCTCTTGTTGTGAGGGCACAGTTCGATGAAGGATAAAATTCATGTTGGAGGTCTTGATTGGTTAATTTTCATGAATTTGCTGAGTTTAAAAGTCGATTCTTGAGGTTAGGAAGTCTTAACTTAGTTATATGTGATTTCAGAGGTTATACATTGCATGCTCTATTATAAACATGTTATCTAAAACAATCGGTGTAGCCTTAGCTTGAATTGTCTTGCTTCAATTAGTTATGTGGGAGTCCTTCGTGTGCATGAGATGTAATAGAGTTTTTCGAGGACGAACTAGGCGTTAAGTGTGAGGTAGTGATCTTGGACATATTTACATGCCCAAATGCTATATTATAACTTAGTTTAGTCGTGTTTATCAATTTAATTTATTACATTCTCATGTGATTTTGAATATTCAAGTGCATATACACACAAATATGATTAGCCCATCGTTTTGTAGGTGAAAAATGCTAGGAGGGGCTAATTATGATGATATATTGGAAAAAATGAAGCTTGGAAGAAGTTTGGAGGAAGATGGCATGAAAGCCAAGCTGTCGCATAGCCAGCGTGCCATGTCGGCTGACCTGCGCGACAAGCGTCGTGTCACGCCTATGTGTGTGCGCGTGAGGGTAGGCAAAGCAGCTGATGCATGCATCAGCACCGTGCCACGCTGGGCATTCCGCATGAAAAGAAGCATGCCACACCCGCCCAGCAGCACGATGTTGTCCGTGTCACGCTCGATGGCGCCCAATTTCTCTTGCCGTGCGCAACCAGTGGGGTATTCTAGTAAGCCTATGCATCTGCTCCGTTCCACGGAGGCCGAGGTGCGTGATAGGCAGCGTGGCACAGAGCTGGTTCTCACATGGCCAAATTTTGCAAATTCCAACTTAGTATAAATTGGACACTTGGTTATGTTTATTAGATATCACGAAATATTTCTTAAGAAACAGAAAGAAGCGAAGGGAGAAGGAAGGAAACTCTACCTAAGGTTCATAACTTTTCATTCTCTTTTACCATTCTTGTATGTACGTTACTTTAATCATGTTTTTGAGTAATTGTACGAACATGAGTGGCTAAAACCCTTCCTCTAGGGTTGAGGCCACATGATATGAATGTAATTGCATGATTTTCATCCTTGGTTCAAGTTTTGGTGGTTGTTTTGTCTTGCATTCTTAATTATTGTTATTTTTATGCTTGCTCACCATGAAAACAAACTTGTTATGCTTAGGTAAAAGCTCGAAAGAGTAACCCTAGGTTAGAACTAAAGAATGCAGGGAGCAAGTTCTTATCTTTATGATAAGATTCGTGGTTAGGATAGAAATTATACCTAATTTGCCTTGCTTAGTTAATAAAACGGGAAGATAGCTAGACACCAACTTAGATTGTCACATCACTGCTCGTAGAAGCAGTTTTAAATCTAAGTTAGGTTAAATGATTAGAGGTACGAAAGTCCATAATCAAGGGCATAAACCCTGTAAACCACATCCATAGTGTTAAAGTGCTCACGAATTAGGACGCTACATCCCCACTCAATGATGTAGGTGTGAGACTTGTTTGTTGTGTTTAGAGGCTCTAAATACCATGGACACTGCATTTTGACTCTGTGAGACAACAACTGAAGTTATAGTACTTGAACCATCATGAATTGTAGCATTGCATGATTGTCACTCCTTAACTCTAGATGCTTCTTGTTATTGTTTCCCGACTATTTTGTGATCACTTCTAGATTAAATTACAATTTACCAAAATCTCTACAATCAACAGTTGTGAAGGTTAAATTAACACTTGAACTTGAATATTCGCTGAAATAGACCACTCCCTATGGGTTCGACATCCGGCTCTTAAAAGAGCCATTGTATTACTTGTACGACCACGTACGCTTGCGCGTGCGCTAGGGCGCAACAGTATATAAACTCATAACTCATAGTATGCTCAGCTCTATGAACTTAGTCCTTAAGATTTTCCTTAAATGGCTCATAAGATCAGCTTGTATCAGGTTTGACCAGCTTAAATTTCTTGAACAATTCGTGCTCACAATTTCCTTACTCTAAAACCCTATGTACGCTCACCGGTGAGAAAGATTATGACTACACTGTGTACATCTAGGATGACTTCCTACTCATGTCTTGGATGCCTTGTAGATGGAAGTTCATGAAGTACAGTTTATTAGTCAGGCCTGGGGAGACTAGGAAGGTTATTGAGTAGTATAAGCATCAAGTGAGCCTCAAGATGATTATAGTGTTAGGCTTGGATGATGTGGTGGTGTATCAGTGAATCATTTTACTATGAGACTAGGACTTTCATATCAGAGCTTGAGGTCAAGAGAGGGTCCCTATAAGGCAAAGTAGTATTCTTGGGGAATAACTTTAGATTGTGAAAGGTGTAGCCGAGTTTGGCCTGAAAGTGAAGGAAGTATGTTGTTAGTGTCAAGACCGGAGCTAGGACCCCGGAGCAAGACATAGGACAAGGAAACTCGGGAGGCTCCAAGAGAATCCATGACATCAACATAGCGGCTAAGAGCATAAAACAAGCATAAAATGATAAAATAAAACATGCTTAAGCAGAAGTGTGCATACATATCAACCTAAAACAGAATCAACACTGATAAGTTGACTTTTCTACATATTTTCTGAAAAGCCTCTAACAAAACTGATGAGCTGATGAGACAAAATCCCCAACTATCTCAACAAAAGTTTGTAACCGAAATAACATAATGATGGATAATTGAATTTCCTTGAAGGATGAGGACGCACCAACACTAGCTAACAACCTAAGGGGAATGCAAAACTAATGATGCGGCTATGACTGATCCCTCATACCTGTATCACGAAACAATAAAGCATAATAGAGTATGCGGTCAGTACTTGGAATGTACTGAGTATGCAAGGTAAGTAAAAATGGACAGTTAATATACATTCGAGTTCATAAGAGTAGGACAACATGAACATGAAGTAAATATCATAATATAAATATGAGGGCTCAAGATTTTAAAACCATTCATAATCTAGTCATAATCATAGTCATAAGAGATACCTTATAAAAACATAACTTGAGCAAAAGTAACATAAACATGACAATGCATAAATCATGAGGAACAATGGGAGAACTCTTCTTAGACACCATCATGATAGAGCTCAAATGGTGCCCTAACTTTTCGCTCAAATGGGTAGAGCCGCCTAGGCTTGCCAAGCAAGGGATGTGCATGATGTGATATCACAGGGGATCCAAAAATATATGTATATACATATAGTGGCACGTAGTTCTAAGACCACGGAGTTTACCTGAATGCTGGGTCTACTCGGTGCTAGACACTACTCCCAAAAACATGCACATGATGTGTAACACCCTGAAACTTTCCTAGACTAAATTCAGACGTTGCATGAAAAACTAGGGAAAACATCAGAAATTTTTCTGTCTCAGATGACCCACACAACGGACCTTTGGTGGAACCAATGGACCGTTGTATAGGGTCGTGGGTTGCAGCAGGCTTCTTCAAGTGGGAAACAACGGGACATAGGATGACCCGTTGAATCTAACAATGAGTCGTCCTGTCATCCGTTGAATCCCGAGTTTAGAGGATCATCAAACCTTTCCTTAAGACAACAAGAGGGAATAATGGCCCGTGGTTACTACAAACGAGCCGTTGTTACCACCTGTCGTCCAGTTCTAGACCTCACTAGTGTGGACCACGAGTGGGTACAATGACCCGTTGGTTCTTTCAACGAGTCGTTGTGAGGACACGTTGTCTCCATGCCAGTTTTCCTAGGTGTTCTAACGGAAGGTGTCAACAGCCCATCCTTTGTTCCAATGGACCGTTGTATCCTCCTGATCACGGGAAAAAATATCATGCCCGTGATACGCTTTACAACTTAAATTAGTCGGGTTGTCTAAGTTATCTAATACATTTTCATGTGATTTTATATAAA
>JACEIK010000412.1:197221-211098 GCA_018107945.1 Datura stramonium | reverse complement strand
GAAATGGATAGTTAGAGGAATGGGTCCAGTCCCTGTGGGTTCGACAATCCGGTTCTTAAAAAGAGCCACTATATTACTTGCACGACCCGTACACTTGCTGGCTCAACACCTCCCGTGGGTCTTTCAAGTGAAGTCTGCTTTAGGAACCATAACTAACAATAGCTTTCAATGGGCCATTGTTTGAACCAACGACCTGTCCTGAGATCTATTGTTCAGGGTCGGGTAGTTTTCAGTTCTTTCTGCCAGGTGTATTTTGGTATTTTCCCATCCTTTTTAACTTGAAACCATGTCATTTTGGGTTTGTATAGGAGGGAATTAAAGGGTTATAATGACCCTTTCCATTCATTCCCCTCAAACTCCTTCAAGCATAGAGCGTAAAACATCTTTAGAAGCATAGAGAAGGAGCTAGGGTCGATTTTCTTCTCAGTTTTCTTAGGGATTTTTCACCAGGGTTTTCTTATTCAGGTATGTGGAAATTCAGCAAGGAGATTCTTCTCTCCTTGCGTCCCCCAAAGCTCTCCCTGTTCACCTTCAATCATAGCCTTGAGATTGTGAATTTGAAATTATTGTTATTGTTCTTGAATTGTTTTATGTGGAATCCCATCCTATGTTAATTGTAGCTATTTTCCACCAGCTTGTAATCAAAATGATGCTAGTTTAATCAATTTAGAAATTCATCCCTAACTTTTGAAAATTCAGATATTAAAATTCTGCTTAAGCTTTGAATTCTTGAAAATTGTTTGCACCTTTCTGAGTTAGGGGCTTCTATGATACTTATATGTGTTAACAATTTAGTTACTTGTACGATATTCAAATTTAGTCAAAAAGTCTATATACTTTGTATTTTCTCAGAAGTGTTAGTTCAGCTTCAGTCAAAGTACTAGAATATTCAGTGTTAGTCAGAAATGTCAGCTTATCAGTTTGACTGTGATCTTTTCCTGAGGTGTTAGTGGTGCCTCTCAGTTACCAGACTCATAATCAAATTTCAATTATTTGGTCCATTAGGCAGTCATGAAATTCCAGTTATAGCTCTGACCATCCCCCGGACCCTAGTTCAATTATCAGTTTGTTCTCTAGACGGTTACGACGCTTCCAGATAAGCAGCTCTGACCAATCATAGAACTCAGTTTCTAAATCTGGTCCTATAAGATGCTCAGGGAACTCTCTGAAAGTATCCCTGGGTCAGAATATTATTGGGCCACAGTATCGAGCTATCCACTTTTCAGTAGTAGTATTAATAGTATTATCCAGTAGGAGTAGGACTTTGCACAGAAAGGGTTGGGGTTCCAGCGCACCCAGGTTCTAGAACTACGTTATCGTCGTAGGTTTTATTTACTTGGCCTCATGCCCCCATTTGACAGTGATTCTCATAGTCCATGCCTTTATACCCTGGAAAGGTATGTTGGATCCTACTGGTGGGGTGTATACATCGGACTCCACGTTTAGCTCATGTGATTTTATGTCAGTTACAGACTCTCCCACTAGTCAGTTCAGTTTACTCTCAAATTTCTCAGTTCAGATAAGTTCAGTGCAGTATCTCAGACTTAGGACATGTTTATGACCATCAGCCAGGGTCATTTTTGACCATATCAGTTCTACACCAGTTGTATCAGTTTTCAGTATTTCAGTTGGTCATTCATGTCGTATCAGTTCAGTTACTAGTTCTGCCAAGTTATTCATATTTGTCTCACTTACTCATTACATTCAAAGTACTAACGCATAATTTTATGTTGTATCATTTCATGATACAGTTGCAGGTTCCCAGACTCAGCACCGTTAGCCGTTGCGATCCATATCTTCCTCCGCTAGAGCCGAAGTGTGAGTCCTTATCATTCAAGGGCATTGCTTTACTTTCTTTCAGTTGTGATTTTATTTCAGTTAGACTTAGAGTTAGCTAGGGGCTTGTCCCAAAAACTCCTCAGTTAGATGGGTTTCAGACCAGACTTGGTTTCAGATTTGTTTTCAGATATTTCAATTCTCCATTTTTAGTCTTTAAATTATCTTAAAAATGCTTTGATGTTATTATTTAGAAATTCCGTTGTGCATGTTTACTCAGAATACTAGTGAATGATAGACCAAGGGTTGACTTGGGGTCACTTGTGGCTTCAAGTATCGTGTTACGTCCAGGGTGTAGGCTCGGGGCGTGACAAACATTGTATCATAGCATTGGGTTTAGAGTATCCTCGGAAAGTCTGAAGGTCGTATCGAGTATTCCTTTTCATGGGTGTAAAGCGCTCCACACTTACGACGAGGAGGCTACGAGATGTTATTGGGAAATCCCCTTTGTTTATATTCTTTATCGTGCGTCAAAGTTCAATTCCAAAAATGCCCTTCTAATTCGTGCTCTATTTTATTTCATTGAACCATCCTCCCAGACGTGGTAACAAAAGAAGGGTCGGTAATGCCAATAAACCTGCTTCACCAGCCCCGACAGCTCCTCAAGATGATTCGGTTTCTACCATAGAGTTTAGAGCGGCCATTCAGTTACTGGCTCAAATCGTGACCAATCTGGTGAATCAGCAGGTGGTTCTGGTAGCCACAAATGGTCCACAACAGCTGCTCAGGTACGAGATTTCACCCTGATGAATCCTCTAGACTTTCATGAAACAAAAGTGGGGGAGGACCCCCAAGAGTTTGTAGATGAGATCAGGAAGATTACCCGTATTATAGGTGTCAGCTCCTCCAAGAGTGCTGACCTGGCTACCTATCAGCTTAAAGGGGTAGCCCAGGTCTGGTTTGACCAGTGGAAGGAGGGGCGGCCAGCGGGAGCAAGACCGGTGGAGTGGGAGGAGTTCCACATGGTTTTCTTGGATAGGTTTTTCCCCGGAAGTTAAGGGAGGCGAAGATGGCAGAGTTTATGAACCTACGATAGGACAATAGGACAGTGGAGTAGTATGCTCCGAAGATGGTGGCCGAGCCAAGGGCTCGCATGCTGAAGTTCGTCAATGGAGTGTCTAATCTGGTCCTCAAGGAGTGTAGGACCATGATGCTAATAAAGGAAATGGACCTCTCTAACCTAATTTTTTATGCCTAGTAGATTGAGGCCAAGAAGTTAAAAGATAAAAAGCGTAAGAACAAGCGGGCAAGAACTGGTCATTCTTATTTTTGACACCAGATATCTGGCGGTGGTAGCTGTCCACAGCAGCAACAACAGTAGAGGGCCCCAGCACCTAGCTCCGCCAGTGCCCCAACCGTTCGGTCACACCAGGATCGGAGGGGTGGGTCATATGGCACTCAATATCAGGCCCACAGTACATGGAACAAGTATCCAATTTTCCCCAAGTGTGGCAAGAATCATCTTGGAGAGTGTCTACAGGGCGGAGAAAGTTGTTTCGATTGTGGACAGCTCAGGCATCGAATTAAAGAATGTCTGTTAGTAGGACGGGGAAGATCACAATCAACTACCTCAGCAGCTCCAACAGGATGACCATCTCAGCAGGCCAACTCATCAGGTAAAGATGGTGGTCAGCACCAGAATCATTTTTATGCTCTATCTTCTCGTCAGGATCAGGAAAGCTCACCTGACGTAGTTATTGGTATATTACATCTCTTCCATCTAGACGTATATGCCTTATTACTTCTAGGAGCTACCCTTTCATTCATGACTCCATATATAGAAGTTCAGTTCAGTATAAGTCCAGAGGTCCTCTCAAAACCATTTTAAGTCTCCACCCTAGTTGGTGAGTCAGTTAGAGCCAGCCGGGTGTATAGAAACTTCCTAGTCTCAGTCCTGAATATAGTCATTCCAGCTTATCTCGTAGAGCTAGACATGGTTGACTTCGACCTTATTCTCGGCATAGATTTGTTATACTCCTGCTATGCGTTAGTTGACTGTAGATCTAGAGTTGTCAAGTTCCAGTTTCCGAATGAACCAGTATTAGAATGGTGGGGCAGTAGTTCAGCTCCTAAGGGTAGGTTTATTTCCTTCCTTAAGGCCCAAAAACTCATTTCCAAAGGATGTCTATATCATCTAGTTTGGGTCAAGGATTCCAACTCTGAGACCCCAGCCATACAATCAGTTCCGGTTGAAAGCGAGTTCCCAAATGTATTTCCTGAAGATCTTCCCGGAGTTCCCCCTAAACGGGAGACAAACTTCAGAATAGATCTCCTCCCAGATACTCAGCCCATCTCCATACCTCCTTATAGAATGGCTCCAATTAAGCTTAAGGAGTTGAAGGAGTAGCTAAAAGATCTTCTTGACAAGGGTTTTATCAGACCCAACATCACTCCCAGGGGTGCTCCAGTGCTGTTCGTGCATAAGAAAGACGGTACCCTCAGAATGTGCATAGATTATCGTCACTTGAACAAGTTCAAAGTTAGGAACAAGTACCCTCTACCCAGAATTGATGATCTGCTTGACCAACTTCAGGGAGCCAGCTGTTTCTCCAAGATCGATCTCAGGTTAGGATACCATCAGCAAAGGGTTAGGGAGTGTGACATACCGAAAACAACATTCAAGACTCGGTATGGTCACTTTGAGTTTGTGGTGATGTCCTTTGGGTTAACGAACGCCCCATCAGCCTTCATGGATTTGATGAATAGGGCCTTCAAGCAATACTTGGATATGTTCATCATTGTATTTATTGATGACATTCTGGTGTACTCCAGGAATGAGGAAGAGCATGCCAATCACCTAAGGGTAGCATTACAGACCCTCAGAGATCGCCAGTTATTCGCCAAGTTCAGCAAGTGTGAATTCTGGTTGAAGTATGTGACTTTCTTGGGTCATGTTGTCTCAGGTGAGGGAAGTCAAGTTGATCCATATAAGATAGCAGCAACGAATGATTGTCCTAGACTTACCTCTCCTACGGAAATCAGGAGTATCCTGGGCTTAGCAGGTTATTACCGACGGTTTTTGGAAGGTTTCTCTTCCATAGCATCTCCTCTGACAAAATTAACCCAGAAGAAGGTGAAATTCCAGTGGTCGGACGAGTGTGAGAAGAGTTTCCAGGAGTTGAAGACTCGACTCACTGCCACTCTAGTGTTAACTTTGCCACAAGGATTAGATGGATTGGTCGTTTAATTCGACGCCTCTAGAGTAAGACTCGATTGCTTTTTCATGCAGCGGGGCAAGCTGATAGCCTACGCCTCCTGAAAGCTCAAAGTTTGTGAGAAAAATTATCCAACTCATGACTTTGAGTCGGCAGCGGTGGTATTTGCGTTAAAAATATGGAGGCGTTACTTATATGGATCTCATGTAGATGTATTTATAGATCATACGAGTCTTCAGTATGTGTTTAGTCAGAAGGACCTTTAATCATCATCAGAGAAGGTGGTTAGAACTACTAAAAGACTATGACATGAGCGTGCTATATCACCCGGGCAAGGCCAATGTGGCGGATGATGCCCTAAGTAGAGTGTCTATGGGCAGCGTGGCTCACGTAGAAGAAGGCAAAAAGGAGCTGGCTAAAGATATTCACAGGCTAGACCGGTTGGGAGTACAGTTGCTAGATTCGACTGAGGGTGGTGTAGTAATGCAGAGCGGGTCAGATTCCTTTTTAGTTGTGGAGGTTAAGTCCAGACAAGATGAAGATCCCCTCTTACTTAAGATGAAGGAAGCAGTTCTCAAGATAGAAATAGCAGCTTTCTCCAAAGGGGGAGATGGTGTGCTCCATTACTTGGGTAGATTATGTGTACCGGATGTCAGCAAGTTGAGATAGAAGATATTGGCTGAAGCGCACAGTTCTAGATATTCCATTCACCCTAGTGCTACTAAGATGTACCATGAATTACGGGATATTTACTGGTGGAATGGCATGAAAAGAGATATTGCTGAATTTGTAGCTAAGTGCCCGAACTGCCAGCAAGTATAGGTGGAACACCAGAGATCGAGAGGTATGACTCAGGATATCAGTATACCCACATGGAAGTGGGAAGAAATAAACACAGACTTCATTATGGGTCTACCTCGGACTCGTCGGCCACATGACTCTATTTGGGTAGTAGTGGACCAGATGACTAAGTCAGCACATTTCCTCCTAGTTAAAACCATAGATTCAGCTCAGGACTATGCTAGACTTTATATTTGGAGACTACTCAAACTTCACGGGGTTCCCTTGTCCATTAGCCTTTCACTCGCAGACCGATGGACAAGATGAGTGGACCATTCAGACCCTAGAAGATATGCTAAGAGCGTGCGCGATTTATTTTAAAGGTAATTGGGATGACCATTTGCCTCTTATCGAGTTTGCGTACAACAACAGCTACCATTCCAGCATCCAGATGGCCCCATTTGAAGCATTGTATGGTAGAAGGTGTAAATCTCCTATAGGGTGGTTTGAAGTTGGTGAAGCTACCCTGATAGGGCCGGAATCAAATCATGAAGCAATTTAGAAAGTTCAGCTCATCCGAGAAAGGTTAGGAATAGCTCAGAGCCATCAGAAATCTTATGCCGATGTGCGGAGAAGAGAATTGGAGTTTGCAGTCGATGATGAGGTATACCTGAAAATTTCTCCCATGAAAGGGGTGATGAGGTTTGGTAAAAAGAGAAACCTCAGTCCACGATATGTGGGACCCTATAAGATTCTGAGGCAGATTGGTATGGTGTCCTATGAGCTAGAGTTACCTTCAAAACTAGTAGCAATACACCTAATTTTCCATTTGTCACTTCTGAGGAAGTGCATTGGTGATCCAACTTCAGTAGTGCCATTGGACAGTGTGGAGATAAAAGATAGTCTCTCATATCAGGAGGTACCAGTCCAGATCCTTGACTATCAGGTTCATAAGCCGAGGAATAAGGAGATAGCTTCAGTGAAGGTGCTATGGACAAATTAGAAGGTTGAAGGAGCTACGTGGGGAGCCGATGCAGATATGATGGCCAAATACCTCCACTGGTTCTCTTCCAGTTCAGACCCAGAATCAGGAACCAAATTCCTTCTCAATACTCTACTCAGTTCCGTATTCATTAGCCTTATTTAGATTTTCTGCGTGCATTCTAGTTGCATCAGCTCAGGTAGTACGGTTTAAGTTAGTTCGGAGTCAGTTACTCCTTCAAAAATCAGTCATAGTCTCAATTTTAGAAATCTCAGATCTTTTCCTAGTTTTTGTCTTCATTCGAGGACGAATGATCCCAAGGGGGAGACATTGTAACACCCCGAAAGTTTCCTAGACCAAATTCAGACGTTGCATGAAAAACCAAGGAAAACATCAGAAATTTTTCTGTCTCAGATGATCCACACAACAGACTGCTGTATAGGGTCGTGGGTTGCAATAGGCTTCTTCTAGTGGGAAGCAACGGGACATAGGACAACACGTTGAATCTAACAACAAGCCATCCTGTTGTCCATTGAATCCTGGGTACGGAGGATTATCAGACCTTTCCTTGAGACAACAAGAGGGAACAATGGCCCGTGGTTACTACCAACGAGCCGTTGTTACCACCTATCATCCTGTTCTAGACCTTAGCAGTGTAGACCATGAGTGGATACAATGACCCATTGGTTCTTCCAACGAGTCATTGTGAGGACTCGTTGTCTCCATGCCAGTTTTCCTAGGTGTTCTAACGGAAGGTGCCAACGGCCCGTCCTTTGTTCAAACGGACTGTTGTATCCTCCCATGGGTCCTTCCAATGAAGTTTGCTTTAGGAACCAGAACTAACGATAGCTTTCAACGGGCCATTGTTTGAACCAACAACCTATCTTTAGATCCGTTGTTCAAGGTTAGACAGTTTTCAATTCTTTATGCCAGGGGTATTTTAGTATTTTCCCAGCCTTTTTAACTTGAAACCATGTCATTTTGGGTTCGTATAGGAGGGAATCAAAGGGTTAGAACGACCCTTTCCATTCATTCCTCTCAAACTCCTTCAAGCATAGAGCGTAAAACTTCTCTAGAAGCATAGAGTAGGAGCTAGGGTTGATTTTCTTCTTAGTTTTCTCAGGGATTTTAAACCAGGGTTTTCTTCTTTAGGTATGTGGGAAATCAGCAAGGAGATTTTTCTCTCCTTGCATCCCCCAAAGCTCTCCCTGTTCACCTTCAATCATAGCCTTGAGATTGTGTGAATTATTTTATATGGAATCCCATCCTATGATAATTATAGCTATTTTCCACCAGCTTGTAATCAAAATGATGCTTGTTTAATCAATTTAGAAATTCAGCCCTAACTTTTGAAAAGTTAGAAATTAGAATCCTGCTTAAGCTTTGAATTCTTGAAATTTTTTTGCACCTTTCCGAGTTAGGGGCTTATATGATACTTGTATGTGTTAACAACTTAGTTACTAGTACAATATTCATATTCAGTCAAAAAGTCTATATACTTTGTATTTTCTCAGAAGTGTTAGTTCAGCTTCAGTCAAAGTACTAGAATATTCAATGTTAGTCAGAAATATCAGCTTATCAGTTTGACTATGATCTTTTCCTGAGGTGTAAGTGGTGCCTCTCAGTTATCAAACTCAGTCTTATATTTTAGTCATTTGGTCCATTTGGGGGTCATGAAATTGCAATTATAGCTCTGACCAGCCCCCGGACCCTAGTTTAGTTATTAGTTTGTTCTCTAGATGGTTACAACGCTTCCAGATAAGCAGCTCTGACCAGTCTTAGAACTCAATTTTAAAATCTAGTCCTATAAGACGCTCAGGGAACTCTCTAACAATATCCCTAGGTTAGTATTGTCTTGGGCCCCAATATCGAGTTATCCTCTTTTCAGTAGTAATATTAACAGTATTATCCAGTAGGAGTACGACTTAGCATCGAAAGGGTCGGGGTTCCAGCGCACCTAGGTTCTAGAACTACATTGCCATCGTAGGTTTTATTTACTTGGCCTCATGCCCCCCCTTTGAAAGTGATTCTCATAGTCCATGCCTTTATACCCTGGCATGGTAATGTCGGGTCCTATCGATGGGGTGTATACATCAGACTCCACGTTTAGCTCACGTGGTTATATGTCGGTTACAGACTCTCCCACTAGTCAGTTCAGTTTACTCTCAGATTTCTCAGTTCAGATCAGTTCAATGTTGTATCTCAGACTTAGGACATGTTTATGACCATCAGTCAGGGTCATTTTTGACCATATAAGTTCTACACCAGTTGTATCAGTTTTCAGTAGTTCAGTTGGTCATTTCATGTCGTATCAGTACAGTTACTAGTTCTGTCAAGTTATTAATATTTCTCTCACTTACTCAATACATACAAAGTACTGACGCATACTTTTATGTTGTATCTTTTCATGATACAGCTGTATGTTCCCAGACTCAGCATCGTTAGCCATAGAGCCGAAGTGTGAGTACTCATCATTCGAGGGCATTGCTTTACTTTCTTTAAGTTGAGATTTTGTTTCAGTTAACTTAGAGTTAGCTGGGGGTTTGTCCCAGAAACTCCTCAGTTAGATGGCTTTAAGACTAGACTTGGTTTCAGATTTGTTTTCAGATATTTTAATTCTCAATTTTCTGTCTTTAAATTTTCTAAAAAATACTTTGATGTTACTACTTAGAAATTCCGTTGTGCATGTTTACTCAGAATACTAGTGAATGATAGACCAAGGGTTGAATTGGGGTCAGTTGTGGCTTCAAGTATCCTGTTACGTCCAGGGTGTAGGATCGGGCCATGACAAACTTGGTATTAGAGCGTTAGGTTTAGAGTTTCCTCGGAATGTCTGAAAGTCGCATCCAGTAGAGTTCTTTTCATGGGTGTGAAGCGCGCCACCCCTCTATAGCGAGGAGGCTACGAGATGTTATTAGGAAAATCCCCTTTGTTTATATTCTTTATCATGCGTGAAAGTTCAATTCCAGAAATGCCCTTCTAATTCGTGCTCTATTTCGTTTCATTGAACCATGCCTCCCAAACGCGGTAATGGAAGAAGGGCCGGTAATTCCAACAGACCTAATCCACCAGCCCCGACAGCTCCTCAAGATGATTCGGTTTCTACCATAGAGTTTAGAGCGGCCATTCAGTTACTGGCTCAAACCATGACCAATCAGGTGAATCAACAAGTGGTTTTGGTAGCCACAAGTGGGTCCGCAACAGCTGCTCGGGTACAAGATTTTACCCGGATGAATCCTCCGCATTTTCATGGAACAAAAGTGGGGGAGGACCCCCAAGAGTTTGTAGATGGGGTCAGGAAGATTTCCCGTATTATGGGTGTCAGCTCCTCCAAGAGTGCTGACCTGGCTACCTATCAGCTTAAAGGGGTAGCCCTGGTATGGTTTGAGTAGTGGAAGGAGGTGCGGCCAGCGGGAGCAGGACCGGTGGAGTGGGAGGAATTCCACACGGCTTTCATGGATAGGTTTTTCCCCTGGGAGCTGAGGGAGACGAAGATGGCAGAGTTTATGAACCTGCGACAGGGCAATAGGACAGTGGAGGAGTATGCTCTAGAGTTTACCAGGTTATCAAAGTATGCTCCAAAGATGGTGGTCAAGTCAAGGGCTCACATGCTGAAGTACGTCAATGGAGTGTCTAATCCTTTCCACAAGGAGTGCAGGACCGTGATGCTTATCAAGCAAATGGGTCTCTCTAGCCTAATTGTTTATGCCCAGTAGATTGAGGTCGAGAAGTTGAATGATATAAAGCATAAGAACAAGCGGGCAAGAACAGGTCATTCAGATTTTTGCCACCAGATATCTGGCAGTGGTAGCCGCCTAGAGCAGCAACAACAGAAGAGGGCCCCAGCACCTAGTTCGGCCAGCGCCCCAAACTTTTGGTCCCGCCAGGATCGGAGGGGTGGGTCATCTGGAACTCAGTCTCGGGCCCACAGTACAGGGAACATGTATCCAGTTTTCCCCAAGTGCGGCAAGAATCATCTTGGAGAGTGTCTATAGGGCAGAGAGGGTTGTTTCGGTTGTGGAAAACTCAGGTGTCGAATTAAACAATGTCCGTCAGCAGGACGGGGAAGATCACAATCCACGACCTCAGCAGCTCCAGCAGGCCAACCAGCTCAGCAGGCCAACCAGCTCAGCAGGCCAACTCATCAAGTACAGATGGCGATCAGTGCCAGAATCATTTTGATGATCTATCTTCTCGTCAGGAGCAGGAAAGCCCACCTGACGTGGTTACTGGTATGTTACGTCTCTTCCATATGGACATATATGCCTTATTAGATCCAGGAGCTACCCTATCGTTCGTGACTCCATATATAGTAGTTCAGTTTAGTATAAGCCCAGAGGTCTTCTCAGAACCATTCTCAGTCTCCACCCTCGTTGGCGAGTTAGTTAGAGCCAGTCGGGTGTATAGAAACTACTCAGTCTCAGTCTAAAATAAAGTAATTTTAGCTGATCTCGTAGAGCTATACATGGTTGACTTCGACCTTATTCTCGGCATGGAATGGTTATACTCTTGCTATGCCTCAATTGACTGCAAAACTAGAGTTGTCAAGTTCCAGTTTCTGAATGAACCAGTGTTAGAATGGTCAGGCAGCAGTTCAGTGTCTAAGGGTAGGTTTATTTCCTTCCTTAAGGACCAAAAACTCATTTACAAAGGATATCTATATCATCTAGTTCAGGTCAAGGATTCTAACTCTAAGACCCCAGCCATACAGTAAGTTCCAGTTGTCAGCGAGTTCCCAAATGTATTTCCTGAAGATCTTCCTGGAGTTCACCCTGAACGGCAGACTGACTTCGGAATAGATCTCCTCCCATATACTCAGCCCATCTCCATCCCTCCTTATAGAATGGCTCCAGCTGAGCTTAAGGAGTTGAAGGAACAACTAAAAGATCTTCTTGACAAGGGTTTTATCAGACCCAGCATCTCTCCCTGGGGTGCTCCAATTCTATTCGTGCGTAAAAAAGACGGTACCCTCAGAATGTGCATACATTACTGTCACTTGAACAAGGTCACAGTTAAGAACAAGTACCCTCTACCCAGAAATGACGATTTGCTTGACCAACATCAGGGAGCTAGCTATTTCTCCAAAAACTTAGGTTAGGGTACCATCAGCAAAGAGTTAGGGAGTGTGACATACCGAAAACAGCATTCAAAACTTAGTGTGGTCACTACGAGTTTGTGGTGATGTCATTTTTGGGTTAACGAACGCCCCATCAGCCTTCATGGATTTGATGAATAGGTTCTTCAAGAAATACCTGGATATGTTCGTCAATGTATTTATCGAAGACATTCTGGTGTACTCTATGAATGAGGAAGAGCATGCCAATCACCTAAGGTTAGCATTATAGACCCTCAGAGATCGCCAGTTATTCGCCAAGTTCAGCAAGTGTGAATTCTGGTTGAAGTCTGTGACTTTCTTGGGTCATGTGGTCTCAGGTGAGGGAATACAAGTTGATCCTTATATGATAGCAGCAGCGAAGAATTTGCCCAGACCTACCTCTCCTACAGAAATCAGGAGTTTCCTGGGCTTAGCTGGTTATTATCTACTGTTTTTGGAAGGTATCTCTTCCATAGCATCTCCTCTGACCAAATTAACCCAGAAGAAGGTGAAATTCTAGTGGTCGGACAAGTGTGAGAAGAGTTTCCAGGAGTTGAAGACTCGACTCAGTACCGCTCTAGTGTTAACCTTGCTGCAAGGATTAGATGGATTGGTTGTTTATTGAGATGCCTCCAGAGTAAGACTCGATTGCGTTTTCATGCAGCGTGGCAAGGTGATAGCCTACGCCTCCAGAAAGCTCAAAGTTCGTGATAAAAATTATCCAACTCATGACTTGGAGTTGGAAGTGGTAGTATTTGCGTTAAAAATATGGAGGCACTACTTATATAGAGCTCATGTAGATGTATTTACAGATCATAAGAGTCTGCAGTATGTGTTTAGTCAGAAGGACCTTTAATCATCATCAGAGAAGGTGGTTAGAACTACTAAAAGACTATGACATGAGTGTGCTATATCACCTAGGCAGGGCCAATGTGGTGGCTGATGCCCTAAGTAGAGTGTCTATGGGCAGCGTGGCTCGTGTAGAAGAAGGAAAAAAGGAGCTGGCTAAAGATATTCATAGCCTAGCCCGGTTGGGAGTACAGTTGCTGGATTCGACTAAGGGTGGTGTACTAATGCAGAGCGGGTCAGATTCCTCTTTAGTTTTGGAGGTTAAGTCCAGACAAGATGAAGATCCCCTCTAACTTAAGATGAAGGAAGCAGTTCTCAGGAAAGAAATAGAAGCTTTCTCCAAAGGGGGAGATGGTGTGCTCCGTTACCATGGTAGATTATGTGTACAAGATGTTTGCAAGTTGAGACAGAAGATATTGGCTGAAGCGCAGAGTTCTATATATTCCATTCACCCTAGTGCTACTAAGATGTACCGTGAATTACGGGATATTTACTGGTGGAACGGCATGAAAAGAGATATTGCTGAATTTGTAGCTAAGTGCCCAAACTGCCAGCAAGTAAAGGTGGAACAACAGAGATCGGGAGGTATGACTTCAAATATCAGTATACCCACATGGAAGTGGGAAGAAATAAACATGGACTTCATTACGGGTCTACCTTGAACTCGTCGGCAACATGACTCTATCTGGTAGTAGTGGACCAGATGACTAAGTCAGCATATTTCCTCCTAGTTAAAACCACAGATTCAGCTAAGCACTATTCTAGACTTTATATTCGGAAACTAGTCAAACTTCATGGGGTGCCCTTGTCCATATTTCAGACAGAGATACCCAATTCACCTCTCACTTCTGGAAGTCTTTTCAGAAAGGTCTAGGTACCCAGGTCAAGCTCAGCATGGCCTTTCGCCCGTAGACCGATGGACAAGCTGAGTGGACCATTCATGTTACACCCCGTAAAATTCCCGACACATAGATGACCTATTCGCGTGTTGGTTAAGAGTATTTGAAAGCCATACATGCTAGAAAAAGGCCCAGGAAAAGACCGGACGAGAAACCCGTCGAACCATCACGGAAGAAGCCTGGGCAGAGCCCCTCCGCGATGGCAACGTGTCACGGAGGGGGAGCCTCCGCGTTGGCTCCGTGACACGTTGGCCTTGACCAGGCCCAAGTATATAAAGCCT
>JACEIK010000412.1:111158-150495 GCA_018107945.1 Datura stramonium | reverse complement strand
AGTTAGAGGAATGGGTCCAGTCCCTGTGGGTTCGACATTCCGGTTCTTAAAAAGAGCCACTATATTACTTGCACGACCCGTATACTTGCGGGCTCGTCACTCACAGCAAATCAACACCCTCAACTTAATACTTTTGCATTTCCTTAGGCAAAGAAAACAAACTAAAAATGATGCTTGACTAGAAAGTATACTTAGAATACCTACACCCAACACAATAAAATTTTCTCTATGAACCATAATCATCTATTGACCCCCTTTTCCATTCAAACTAAGTCAACTATGTACACATATAACCACAACCAATGACATACAAGGTTCAAGATATGGCATCCAACTATTGGCAGAGAATTGAGCTATTACCAATGCTATTCACACAGATAATTTGGTAAAATACAACAAAACCAAGTACCCTCACAGCAAATAAAGTCCCCAACACACAAATATATAAAATTATGAAACTTGGTACTAAACAACTGAGACTCTCACTCTCACAAAGAAGTTTCAAATACTGCACATCGGATACCATAGGTTTGCCCGTATTTTCTCTACCTTGGCTCTTCGGACAGTTAGGCTAGGATTAGTATAGGACTTTTTTCGGCTTGTAATATAGGCTTTGGGTTGGGTATGGTAGATATGGAATTTAGTGACTAAACCCTCCTTGGCACTACATATCCGTGGCTTCACTTTTGACTTTTTACCCCATTTTTCACTTTTTCAATGTTTCCTCCCTTTTTTCCATTTAAATACAGTATGTGGGTGTGACATGTTTTTCTCATCTTTTTCATTTCTTTTTCTTTCTTTTCTTTTCACCCACACCTCGCCCTTCTTTAACTTTTTTCCTTTTCTTTCTTTTCCACCTCCCCATTGTCTATGCACCCCTATAACTACCCTCAACTTAGTCATTTTGCCTGAGTTGAGGTTCACAATGTCCAAGGAGGGACCAGAGCTACAACAGGTTCATAATAAACAATGGGAAAGGTGAAGGGTTAATCAAAGAAAAATGGTCAATGTTAGGCTCAAATAGGAATCAAGGGATTCATTTTATTTGATATGATAATTTAAGCTAAAGTGGCTAAAATAAAAAATGGCCTATGATCATTTCCTAAACAAATATCCTAAAACCTATGTAAAGACCAACCAGGTAAGTTCTAGATCCTCAATGCAATATTGAACTAAGTATGAATCCTCACTCACTCATGGTACCGATTTGCATTGAATCTACCTATCCAGTTCATGCACGGATAAGCTACAACTACACATGCTAATAATATAAATTTCATACAAAAATCCACATAAGTCATGCAATTACAATTATCTACACAGCTAACATCAAAAAAAATTTAAATAGGGTCAATTTTATTCAAAAACATCAAACTAGTGCATTTATGGCTGTAAAGTAATCCTAACGTACTTCTAATTAAACGAATAAAAAAACATCTTAAACATGCCGGTTCTACTAGATAGCATACCCGAGGAGAAAGAAACATGGCAAGAAAAACCTTGGATGAACAAGATACCTAAAAACTACAACTACGCCCCCCCTTGAAAACCATGCTTCATCCCCGAAGCATCAACTGTAAGAACAAGGGAAAGGGACATACCTGTGGCGCACTAAGCTCTCACCTTCCATGGTTGCCTTCCATGCATTTTTTGATTTCACATCGCAGCTCGACGTAACTTCCTTGATCATTCAAGCATTATCAAGGTACAACTCAATCCCTCTTATTTTTTTTGTCTCCCATATACAACTTTATCCTTTTCCCATTCACCTTGAACATCTTACCATCTTTGTTTTCAAGCTCCACTGCACCATATGGGGACATGTTTATCACTCTATACGATCCCATCCACCTAGATTTCAATTTATCAAGATGTAGGAAGAGCCTTGAATTAAACAGCAGGACCAAATAACCAACGTTGAACTCCCTTTTTGCTAACTTCTGGTCATGGTAGATTTTCATCCTTTATTTATAAATGTTTGTGCTTTCATAAGCTCGAAACCAAAACTCATCTAACTTATTCAGCTGATCTAATCTCGACTTGGCTGTTTCATTCTAATCCAAATTCAACTTTTTCAGTGCCAATAGTGCCTTATGCTCTTACTCTATGAGTAGATGAAATGAATTTCCATAAAAAAATATAATATGGAGATGAGCCAATGGGAGACTTATAAGTTGTTCAATATGCCCATAATGCATCATCAAGTTTCCTAGACCAGTCTGTCTAGCTGGTGTTCACTGTTTTGGCTATAATAGTCTTGATCTCTCTATTGGACACTTCCACTTACCCACCTGATTGAAGATGGTAAGGTGTTGCCACTTTATATTTCACACTATATTTCTCCAGCAGAGTTCTAAAGAGGCGATTACAAAAATGTGACCCACCATCATTGATGATTTCTCTGGGAGTACAAAATCTGGCAAATATGTGTTTCCGCAGTAATGCTATGGCAGATTTTCCTTCATTGTTAGGGAGTGCAATGGCATTTTGAGATGTAGTCCACAACCACCAAGATGTATTTCATCCCATACGAGCTAACGTATGGGCCCATTCAATACCCCATACATCAAATAACTCTACTTCAAGGATAAGGGTTAATGGTAGCTCATGCTTATTAGTAATGCCACATTGCCCTTGGCATTGATCACATGAAATGGAAAAATTGTAAGCGCCTTGGTGGATAGAGGGCCAATAATACCCGCACTACAAAATTTTATGTGCAGTTCTGATACCATTATGAAGACCCCCAACCGGGGATGAGTGGCAAGCCCTCAAGATGCTCAAAATCTCTACCTCTAGCACACATCTCCACATCAGCCAATCTGCAGAAATGCGGAATAGATATGGTTCATCCCAACAGTATCTCTGAGCATCAAACAGGAACTTCTTCCTTTGCTGGGGCGTTACATCTGCTGGAATCATGTTGCTCACCAAATAATTTTCATAGTTAGTGAACCAAAGGATAAATCCTAAGATGCAGCCAATACCTGCTCATCTAGGAAGGCATCATCAATATCAATCTCATCCTTCACTCTAGCCTCAGCTTCTAGTATAGAGAAGTGATCGGCCACCTGATTTTCGATTCCCTTTCGATCCTTTACCTTAAATTCACATTCATAGAGCAACAACACCCATCTGATCAGCCTAGATTTAGCACCCCTTTTCGACATCAAGTACCTCAGTGCAGCATGGTTTGTATGGACAATTACCTTAGTTCCAAGAAAGTATGCCCGAAACTGTCAAATGCAAGGAACACAACTAGTAGCTCATGTTTAGTGACTGTGTAGTTCTTTTGAGTTGTATTAAGTGTTTTAATGGCATAATAGATGGGGTGAAAAATCTTCACTCTCCATTGGACCAGGACAGTACCAAGGGCTAACCCACTAGCATCAAATATTACCTCGAACGAGAGCAACCAATCTGGAGCTATAATAAAAGGAGCGCTGGTGAGTTTCTCCTTTAGGCATTCAAAAGCCTTCAGACATGCCTCATCAGATACGAACTTCAACTTCTTCTCAAGCAGTTAGCATAATGGTTGTGAAATCTTTGAGAAGTCCTTGATGAACCTCCTATAGAATCCCACATGCCCTTATGACCCCCTTTACAGAGATCGGTGGTGGCAATCCAGCTATTACTTCAATTTTAGCCTTGTCTACCTCTATCCCCTTTCCTGAGATTTTGTGGCCCGGTACTATCTCTTCTTTTACAATTAAGTGACATTTCTCCCAATTTAAGACCAGAATAGTTTCTTCACATTTGTTCAACACTTAACTCAAATAATTGAGGCAGAATTCAAATGACTCACCCTCAAAAGAGAAATCATCCATAAATACATTGATGGTGTCCTCTAGCATATCTGAGGAACATCGACATCATGCATCGTTGGAATATGGCTGGTGCATTACAAAACCCAAAGGGCATTCTCCTAAAATAAAATGTTCCATACGGATAGTAAGTGAAGGTGGTCTTCTCTTGTTTTTCCGGGGCTATAGAGATCTAATTGTACTCCGAATAACCATCAAGAAAATAGTACCAGCCTCTACCTGCCAATCTGTCAAGCATCTGATCAATGAACGACAATGGAAAATGGTCTTACTGGGTCTAATGATTAAGTTTTTAGTAGTCCATGCACACACTCCACCCCATGACCGGTCTTTTCGGTATTAGCTCATTTTTCTCATTTGGTGCCACTGTTATCCCATCTTTCTTTGGCACACACTGTATTGGACTCATCCACTTTCTATCAACAATAGGGTAAACTACACTAGCATCTAGCCACTTGATAATCTTCTTCTTCACCGCCTCATGCATAGGTTGGTGTTATACCCCGGAAGCCCAAAGATCAGACCTAGGAGTTGAAATGAAGAAAAGTTAAAATCTAGCACTAGGCATCAGGAAGGGTCGTGACGTGACCCGTGAGAGGAGCCCATGAGTCGTGATGTGATGCGTGGGAAGGCCTAGGGAATGAATTTGAAATTTTGGAAATGGGATCCCATGAACGTGACCACGACTCTTGATCAGACCCCACGAGTCATTAGGTTAGCCATGGGGTAGGTGAATAAGAAAAGAGAAGAAGGGAGGCAATGCACTCGACGGGAGGACCCCACAAGTCGTGGTAAGTCCCCTTGACTCATGGGGTGAGTAGTGACCAAGTGAAGAATAAAATTTATTGAGGCTGAGGCAGTGTACTTGACGGAAGACTCTAGAAGTCGTGGCCCACAACAATGAGTCGTTAGGTCCCTCGTTGGGACCATCTAGTAGTTATTTCCTGCGAGTTTAGTAAGGGCTTTTCCATAATTCCTAAGATCCTAAGGCCTAAACTATGTCATTTTGAGTTATGAATAATGACTTTAAAGGGGTTACTTTCATTTTAGTCCTTATTCATTCATGCATGCAAGGTAGAAGACTAGAGAGGGTGATCAAGCCTAGCATTCATCAATTTCCTATTGGGCATCTAAAGAAGTGTAAGAATCAGCTACCAACAGGTATGTAGGATTATGAATGGGTGATTTCTTTCACACCCATACCCAATCCCTCTCTAAATTATGAATGATCTATGTCTAATCTATGGGGTTTTAACCCAATGAATGAAGTTTCTAATTCTGTACATGGGTATGATTTAATTATGTTTCTCATTGAATTATGAATAACGGGCAAGTTTGATAATGTTTTCGATTAAAAATCATGTTTCTAGCTTTATGAATTAAAAATCCCATTGATGAGGAGTTCATGAAAGATGAGATTTGTTATGAATGAAGGATGATGATGGTATATTACAATGAAAAGAATGTTTTCAAGATACCCATATTTATAATCATGTTTCCGATATGAATCGAGTATTTCAAAGTATAATAAAGCTTAGGGCAATGCCCACATGTTTAAGTATGATTGATGATTTCCCAAATTAAGCTTGCCACATAGTTTTGGAGTGAAGACTCCCACTTGTATTTCAGCTTGTGGTATGTTTTGAGTTAAATTTTTTCATATGCAATAGCTTACCACATAGTTTTGGAGTGAAGACTCCCACTTATCTTTCATCTTGTGGTATGGTTTGAGTTAAAGCTTCTCATATGCATGATTTCCGCTTTGAGATGTATTTTATTTATGAGCTTCGCCAATAAACAATGTTTAGCTTCGTTGAAAAATTATATAGGGCATATGCATATTTTTGCGAGTAGTGTCTAGCACCAAGTAGGCTAAGGGTCGATCACCCTATGCCTCAGAACTACGTGCCAACGTAGGTTTATACTTATATAATACTTTGAGACCTCCCTTGTGAGCTATCCCTGGCCCTATTGGCCCATGAGTTTGATATCAATATCATAGTATTGTCCCTAGCCCTGGCAAGGCTTTGGACGGCTCTACCCACTTGAGTGTGATAGTTGGGACCACGCAAGCTCTATTCTGGTATGTCAGTTAAAAGACGAGTCTCTCATTGTTCCTCAGGATTCCAGCTATGCATATGGATTACTCATGAGATTTACGTATGTATGCATGTTCTAAATCAGGTTTGACTCAATGTTTAGTTTTAATTATAAATATCAGATTTCAGCTTTGAGTCAATCTATTCAGTTATGATGTAATGTTATAATGAGATTATGATTTAAGAAATAATGCATCCAAGACCTACTCTCAAATTCTTAATGTCTATATTTTACATTATGCATGTCTTTAAATGATTTTACTTACATAAGCGGTTTTACTTACCCTGCATACTCGGTACATTCCACATACTGACCGCATACTCTATGCTATATCGTTTCATGATATAGGATCAGGCTCTCAGGTTTAGCCCCGTTCATGATCAGCTTATCAAAGTTAGCCTTTGCGTTATTGGTGAGTCCTCATCTCCTGGGACTAGACTATTTTGATTTCTTCATGTATTTTCAGTTTCAGCTTATTGAGTTAGTTGGGTCTTGTCCTATCAACTCATCATGTTTAGAGGCTTTTCAGACATATGTATGTAATTAGCTTTGGATTGTGTATTCTGATGTTATGCTTATATTTAGTTTTCCGCATTGATTACATTGTTGATTATTAAGTTTTGTTGATTGAGTTAGATGTATTCTTATGCCATGGGTCGACTTGAGATCTATCAGGGTTCCTTTTCCTGTGTTGCTATCCGAGCCTCAGTTCGGGTCTTGACAAACATGGTATCAGAGCAATAGGTTTGAAGTGTCCTAGGATATCTGAAAGTCGCATTAAGTAGAGTCTTTTTCATGGGTGTGTAGCGTGCCACATTTATGATGAAGAAGCTACGAGACATTTAGGAAATGTTCCCTTCTTTCATGATCTATGTCGTGCGATGAAAAGTCTCCCTATCCTTCTAATTCATGCTATTCACGATTGTAGAATCATGGCTCCCCAAAGAATGAATGGTAGAAGGAATGGGAATGGAGAAGGCCACGAGGATGGAAATAGAAAGGGGCACCAGCAGGCCCCACCAGTTCAAGAGCACCAGGCACCGGAGCTAGTTGCCCATGCTTAGTTTCGAGAAGCTATTAAGATACTCGCACAGGCCTTGACCGCTTAGGTCAATCAGCAGGTGGTTGCGCATGTTCCACAAAATGTCATTGCAGCGGCGGATCGGGTTAGGGATTTCTTGAGAATGAACCCGCTAGAGTTCCTTGGGTCAAAAGTAAATGAGGACCCATATGAGTTCAGAGATGTGATTTTAAAGACCACCCAAGTCATGGGGGTGAATGGAGTTGAGTGCACGGAGTTGGCCTCGTACCAGTTGAAAAGGGTCGCGCATATCTGCTTTCGCCAATGGAAGGATAGTAGGGTCACCGGAGCAGGCCCTGTCACATGGGAAAAGTTCCATGTTGCATTCTTGGATCGGTTCTTCCCTCGTGAGATGAGGGACCTGAATGTAGCTGAGTTTGTAAACCTGAAGCAAGGGAGGATGACGGTACAAGAGTGTGCTCTGGAGTTCACTCGCTTGTCAAAGTATGCCCCAGAGTTAGTGGTTGATCAGAGGGCGCGGGTGAGTAGATTCGTTCATGGTGTAGCGGGCTATTTGGATAAGGATTGTAGGACAGTTATGCTTCACCATGACATGGATTTCCCTCGGATAGTCTTGTACACCCAACAGATGGAGGCAGCACATCTAAGAGAGAGGGTGGCCAAGAGGGCCAGGACCGATGATAAAAAATTCACACAACCGAGGTCAAGTGGTGGGCATCGACAGCAGACCCACCAGAGATCATCATCCCCAACATATTTAGCATTGAGTGTGCCATCTAGATCGAGGCACGATTAGTGGGGGCGAGTATCAGGCTCTAGGGGTCAGAGTAGTAGACCCATAGATTATAGCATTCCAGCTTACCGTAGGTGTGGCCGGGGTCACACGGCTCAGTGTTTAGCAGGTACAAGTGCTTGTTTCGAGTGTGGGAAACGTGGACACATGCTCAAAGATTTCCCAGCAGTGAGGCAGGATCATGATGGGAGTCGAGGCCCAGCTTCTACTTTCGCAGCCCCACTCATACGCTCAGCACATCAGGGAGCATCTACCAGCATAGGTGACGGTTAGCGCCAGAACAGATTCTATGCTTTAGCATCCCACCAGGAGTAGTAGGTCTCCTCGGATCTAGTCACAATATATTTTGTGAGTTTTTCATATTGATGTTTACGCTCTATTAGATTTGGGGGCTACCTTGTCTTTTGTGACACCTTATGTGGTCAGTAGCTTCGGAGTCAGTCCCAAAGTCTTGTTAGAACCCTTCACAGTCTACCAGTAGGTGATTCAGTTGTAGCTAGAAGGGTATATAGAGGTTGCCCGGTCTCAATCCTTCTGAAAGTCACCTCATCAGATTTGATAGAGTTAGCCATGATTGATTTTTATGTTATTATTAACATGGATTGGCTATTTGCATGTCATGCTTTAGTTAATTATAGAATCACGCCAATAGAGTTTATATATTCGGGTGAGCCAGTCCTAGAATGGAAGGGTAGTTCAGTTGTGCCTGTAGGTCATTTCATTTCCTACCTTAAGGCCAGAAAGATGATTTCTCAATGTTTTGTGTACCATCTAGTTAGGGTTAAGGATGTCGAATCTGAGATCTTGACTATCCAGTCAGTTCTAGTAGTACATGAGAATCCAAAAGTCTTTCCTGATGATTTGTCGGGAATCCCTCCCGAGCGGGAGATCGATTTTGGTATTGACCTTCTTCCCGACACACAACCTATATATATTCCTCCCTATAGAATGGCTCCAGCTGAGCTAAAGGATATGAAAGAGCAATTGAAGGACTTGTTAGATAAGGATTTCATTAGACTGAGAAAGTCTCCATGGGGTGCACCAGTTCTTTTTTGTCCGAAAGAAAGATGGTTCTCTACGTATGTTTATTTATTATCGACAATTGAACAAGTTCACCGTCAAGAACAGGTATCCTTTACCTAGGATCGATGATTTATTTGACCATCTTTAAGGTGTCAAGTGTTTCTAATAAATAGATCTCAGATCTGGGTATCATCAGCTTAGAGTTCAGGAGAGTGACATCCCGAAGACAACCTTCAGAACACGGAATGGTCATTATGAGTTTGTAGTTATGTCTTTGGTACTAACGAATGCTCCTGTAGCTTTTATGGACTTGATGAACAAACATGTTCGTGATTGTGTTTATTGATGACATCCTGATATACTCTCGGAGCAAGGAGGAACATGCCGCTTATTTGAGAATAGTGCTTCAGACTCTCAAGGATCACCAATTGTATGCCAAATTCAACAAGTGTGAGTTTTGATTGAACTCCATAGCATTTTTGGTCCATGTGGTATCAAGTGAGGGTATAAAGATGGATTCTCAGAAAATAGAAGTGGTGAAAAAATTGCCTAGGCCGGTGAATCCTTCAGATATTCGGAGTTTCTTAGGTTTAGCAGGCTACTATCGAAGGTTCATGGAAAGTTTCTCATCGATTGCAGCACCCTTGACCAAGTTGACGTAGAAGAAGGTGAAGTTCCAATGGTCAGAGGCTTGTGAGAATAGCTTCCAAGAGTTGAGGACTCGACTTACTTCAGCACCGGTGTTAACTCTACCAGAGGGTACTAATGGGTTAATGGTGTATTGTGATGCTTCAAGGATCGGACTTGGGTGTGTATTGATGCAGCACGGGAAGGTTATAGCATATGCCTCTAGACAGCTAAAAGTCCATGAGAAGAACTACTCGACCCATGATTTTGAATTGGTCACAGTGGTATTCTCCTTGAAGATTTGGAGACATCACTTGTTCGAGGTCCGCGTGGATGTGTTTACGGACCATAAGAGCTTGCAATATGTGTTCACGCACAAGGACCTCAATCTTCGGCAAAGGAGGTGGTTGGAGCTACTCAAGGACTATAATATGAATGTGCTTTACCATCCGGGTAAGGCCAATGTGTAGTGGACACACTTAGTAGACTCTCCATGGAGAGTGTGTCTCATGTGGATGAGAGTAAGCAGGAGCTGGTGAAAGATGTGCATTGACTCACAAGGTTGGGAGTTAGGTTTGTTGACTCGATCGATGGTGGTGTTGTGGTTCAAAACGGATCAGAATAGTCCTTGGTGATTGATTTAGAATCTAGGCAAGATGAGGACTCAATTTTGGTAAAGTTAAAGAAAGCCGTTCAGAGTTAGAACGTAGAGGTCTTCTCCGAAGGGGGAGATGGTGTGCTTCGGTATCAAGGTCACCTAAGTGTTCCGAATGTTGATGATTTGAGGAACAAGATATTGCACGAGGCTCACGGATCCAGCTATTCTATCCATCCAGGTGCCACCAAGATGTACCGTGACTTATGGGAAGCCTATTGGTGGAATGGCATGAAGAAGGATATCACAAAGTTCATAGCAAAGTGTCCGAACTGTCAGCATGTAAAGATTAAGCAACAGAGACCGGGAGGTGTGCTTCAGGATATCAACATTGCTACTTGGAAGTGGGAAGAAATTAACATGGACTTCATCATAGGTATTCCTCGCACTCGCCGGTAAGATGACTCCATTTGGGTTGTGGTAGATAGGCTGACCAAGGCCGCTTATTTTCTATCTGTCAGAACCACAGATTCGGTAGAGGATTATGCCAAACTGTATATCCGATAGCTAGTTCAATTGCATGGAGTGCCCTTATCCATCATTTCAGACATAGGTACCCAATTTACCTCTCAGTTTTGGAGGTCATTTCTAAAGGGGCTTGGTACTCCGGTTAAGCTCAGTCTTGCGTTTCACTCGCAAACGGATGGTCAAGTGGAACAGACAATTCAGACCCTCGAGGACATGTTGAAAGCATGCGTAATCGATTTCAAAGGTAGTTTGGATGAGAATTTTCCCCTTATCGAGTTTGCATACAATAACAACTATCATTCCAGTATCCAAATGGCACCGTTTGAGGCTCTTTATGGGCTGAGGTGTAGGTCGCCCATTGGATGGTTTGAGGTTGGCGAAACGGCGATAATAGGACCAGATTCGGTTCACAAGGCTATGGAGAAGGTTCAGTTGATAAGGGACAGGTTGAAAACTTCCCAGATTCGCCAAAAGTCCTATGCCGACATGAGGAGGAGAGAATTAGAATTTGAAGTTGATGATTGGGTATTTCTGAAGGTGTCTCCCATGAAGGGAGTGATGAGGTTCGAAAATAAGGGGAAGCTTAGTCCCCGCTACGTCAGCCCGTACAGGATCATGAAATGTGTTGGCAGGGTGGCTTATGAACTGGAGTTGCCCTCAGAATTAGCCTTTGTGCATCTTGTATTCCATGTGTCGCTCTTGAAGAAGTGTTTGGGTGATCAAGCCCTAGTTGTTCCGGTGGACAATGTTGGTGTAAAAGACAGTCTCAGCTCTGAGGTGGTTCTGGTAGAAATACTGGATCGTCAGGTTCGAAGTCTAATAAACAAGGAAGTAGCTTCATTTAAAGTGTTATGGAGGAATCGGGATGTTGAAGGAGCTACGTGGGAAGCCGAAGTGGATATGATGGCTAGGTACCCACATTTATCCTCTACTGGCTCAGTTCCAGCTTGAGGTATCAGTTTTGACCTAAAAACTCTATTTACTTTTCATGTTTAATTCATGTGCCCAAGTTTCTTTTTTTGTATATGGATCTATGTATGATTCGTGAATTCAGTTCAGCTATGTAGTTTGAATCGGAGATAGTCATTCCGTTAGTTTTCGGCTTAAATGATCAGTATTTGAATGTGATGATTGCATTTATCTGCTTTTCTATATATTTTCCAACATTCGAGGATGAATGTTCCCAAGAGGGAGATATTGTTATACCCCGAAAGTCCAAAGATCAGACCCGGGAGTTGAAACAGAGAAAAGTTGAAATCTTGAACCAAGCATCAGGACGGGTGATGAGGTGACCCGTGAGAGGAGCCCACGAGTCGTGATGTTACTCATGGGGAGGCCTAGGGAATGAATTTGAAACTTTGGAAATGGGATCCCACGGACGTGACCACGACTCGTGGTCAGACCCCACAAGTCATTAGGTCAGCCGTGGGGTGGGTGAGTACGAAAAGAGAAGAAGGGAGGCAGTGCACTCGACGGGAGGACCCCACGAGTCGTGGTCAGTCCCCATGATTCATGGGGTGAGTTGTGACCAAACGGGTAATAAATTTTATTGAGGCTGAGGCAGTGTACTTAATAGACGACTCCACGAGTCGTGGCCTAGGGCAACGAGTTGTTAGGTCCCTCGTCGGGACCATCTGGGAGTTATTTTCTGCGAGTTTAGTAAGGGCTTTTCCATAATTCCTAAGATGCAAAGGCCTAAACTACATCGTTGTGAGTTAATGAATAGTGACTTTAAAGGGGTTAAGTTCATTTTAGGCCTTATATCATTCATGCATGCAAGGTAGAAGACTAGAGAGGGTGATCAAGCCTACCTTTCATCCATTTCTCTTCAATTTCCTATTGGGCATCTAAAGAAGTGTAAGAATCAGCTACCAACAAGTATGTAGAGTTGTGAATAGGTGATTTCTTTCACACCCATGCCCAATCCCTCTCTAAATCATGAATGTTCTTTGTCTAAACTATGGGGTTTTAACCCAATGCATGAAGTTCCTGATTCTGTACATGGGTATGATTTAATTATGTTTCTACCATTGAATTATGAAGCATGAGCGAGTTTTATAATGTTTTTAATTAAAAATAATGTTTCTAGCTTTAAGAATTAAAAAGTTGTTACACCCCGGAAGCCCAAAGATCATACCCGGGATTAGAAATGGAGAAAAGCTTAAAGATTGGCACCGGGCACAGAACGAGTCATGGGATGACTCGTTGGTGCAGCCCACGAGTCGTGATGTGACTCATGGGGAGGCCAGTGAGGACTTTGGGGAGTTTGAGAAAAGGACCCCACGGCGTGATAGCGACTCTTGGTCAGACTCCATGAGTCGTTAAGTCAGTCGTGGGGTGGGTAAGCAATGAAAAGAGAAGAAGGGAGGCAGTGCACTCGATGGGAGGACTCCACGAGTCGTGGTTAGTCCCCCCAATTCATGGGGTGAATCATGGTTAAGCAGGGTATGTTTTTGTTGAATCCCGGGCAGTGTACTTCATGGATGGTAACCACGAGTCGTGGTCACCAGATCACGAGTCGTTAGGTCTCCCGTTATAAGCCCAGGAGAATTGTTGAACAGTGTACTTCACGACTAACTCCACGAGTCATGGTCCTTTGATAACTATCAAACCATACCTCATACCCAAGCATGAAGTGGGCGTTGTCAATAAAGAACCCAACTAGAGGTTGGGGTCAAGCCCACAGGGAATATGGAAGAGCTAGACTATTGTCGGTAAGTGAAATTTGTTAGGTAATTACTCCAAAGTGGGGGGTTTAAAGAGAATAATAACTAAAAAAACAATGATTAGAATTATGTTGAAAAATCAAGAATTAAAAATAACTAGGGTTTGTGTTCCCCATGGGTTCATAACTACTTTGGATATACACAAGTGATCAATTACAATGCTTTACTTGTAGGACTGATAACTAGGGTTCATCCAAACAACTGGTTCGTCCCTATTGGATGACTATACTCAATCACCGGGTCATGTCTCATAAGCGATTGCAAGCTAACCATCATCAATTTGTCCCAAATATAACTATCATGAGACCACAGCTCAAGTTAATACAATGATAATCAAGACCAAGGCTTTGTTATAATTCTCTTTTCTTAATCTCTACCTCTCTAGGCTCAAGAAAGTAAAGAATTCGGGCAAGCCCTAACGTTGTACACCGTAAAGAAACATTAAAGTACGAAGAGAATACAATATAAGTATTTTGCATTGATTTTGAATCACTTTTGTGCAACCTTAGCTCGTTAATCCACCATGTTTCCCACAACCTAGCTATGGAGGTTTTAGCCTCTCATAGTTGCAAGGTTGTGATTTGCATTCATGATTAAATACATAAATTAATACTTACAATCGTAAATGAGAAAAAAACTTCGTTGATTAAATCTGGAAATTATCAAGAACAATTCACAAGATCAAGAAGAAAATCAAGAAAAGGTTGATCACAAGTTAATCAACTCAATTCTATGTTCTCTCGTGATTGTCTAACAAAAACTAATTATGTCTAACGCAATTTGATCTTCTCCTTTATGGAAAATAAAACATAAAACATATTTATATAGACATAAGAATCCTTTTCCTAAGCTAATAGATAAACTTCCATATCTGCTGCCGCTCGAGCCACGACCAAACCTACGACCCGTAGCATACTTGTACGGGTCGTACCTGCTATTCGTAGGTCTTTAGTTTGTTGAAATCCGGCTAAGTGTTGGGCCTTGGTGACTCATACCAACTTCCTACGAGGTGTACTGAGCTTCCGTGGTTTGAATCTAAAGACTTTGAATTTTTCTGAAGTTTGTCACGAGTGTGTTGATACGACTCGTACCTTGCTTTTGTCATGAGTCTGTTGATACGACTCGTACCTTTCCTTCACGACTCGTACTGTAGTCATCTATACCCAGATTCATCCTTTGTGCAATTTCTTTGAACATTTCCACGACTTGAAGTTACGGCTTGTACCATGATCATACGGCTCGTACTGTTAATCGTGAATTGCATCTTTCTCAGCTTATCCTTCTGAATATTTTCACGAGTCTTAGAACGATTCGTACCATCAATGTACGACTCGTACTGAGACTGTCATTTTGGCTCAGTTTCTGCTCTTTTAAGCTTCTTTTGCACAATTGCTCCAATACCTAAGTTTACCTTAAAACACAAGAAAAGTACCTCATATCAATAGAAACATACCTAAGTCCATACTATTTTCTTTAGTTTTGAGCGTCGAAAGTGATGTAAATTCACAACACATCAACACCCTCAACTTAAGACTGTTGCATGTCATCAGGCAAAGAAAGAAAAACTAAAACACGACGCTCAACTAGAAAATAAACTCAGGATACTACAACCAACATTTAAACAAAATTTGCACTTTATATACAACAACTTCTGATGCCTTCTCCATGAACTAGCATTATCTAATGTACTACAAGAAGACACAAAACATGCAAAACAGGGATCAAGATATGTCATCTAGCTATCAACAAGCAATCAAGTCATCACCAATGTTTTTCACACTGACCCATGGAAAAAGTAAACATAATACATGTACCCTCACAACAAATGAAGTCCCCACTCACAGATATAGTATCAAATATGTACGGGACTAAACAAATGAAACCCTCACCCTCACAAAGAAGTTCCAAGTACTATGTATCAAATGCCATAGGCTTGTCCTTATTTTCTATGCCTCAGTTTGTCGAATGGTCAAATTAGGATCACTATAGGACTGGATATGGCTTGTAATGTAGACTTAGGGCTGGACATGACAAAGATGAAAGCTTTTTTAGTGACTATCCCTTCCTTGGCACTACATACATCGACTTCACCCTTCACCTATTTCACCCTTTATTCTTTTCATTCCTTTTCTTCCCTTTTTACCTTTTTTTATATACATTTGTATGGGTGTGGTGTATTTTCAACTTTTTTTCAAGTATTTCATTGAAATTTCTTTTTTCGATTTTTAGCTTTTTCATCTCTTTTTCTTTCCACCACACCTCATTTTCCACCTTTTCTCTTTTCTTTTCCTTTTTCTTGTTCCCACCTTTATGCACCCCTACTCTAGACATCCTCAACTTAGGCATTTTACCTATGTTAAGGTTCACAATATCCAAGGAAGGACCTGGGCCAAAGCAGGTTTATTATAAAAAATGGGTACGGTTCATTGGTTAATCAAAAGAAAAAAATGGGTCAATTAAGGCTCAAAATTGGATCAAGGGATTCATATGATTTTGATAGGGTTATTTAGGCTAAAAATGAACTTAACAAAAACTACCTATGATCATATCCTAACCAACCATCCTTAGCTTATGCAAAGACCAACCAAGCAAGTTCTAGATCTTCTACACAATACCAAACTAAGTACTTCATCTCACTCACTCATGGTACATGGCTTATATTCATCTCACTTGTCTGGTTTACACATGGCTTAACAAGACTCCTCATGCTAATAGACTAAAAGAAATCAAAAGATCCACAAAAATCATGCATATAGTCACAAATACATAGCTAATGCATCAAAAAAATTCTAAACAGGGTCAAAAAGTCAAAACTTGTGCATTTCATTGACTGAGTACTCCTAAGTTATTTCCTAATTAAAAAAATCACAAATTAAAAATAAAACTCCTAAACATGTCGGTTCTACTAGATAGCATGCCCGAGGAAAAAGAAAAAACCCTCGGACATATCAAAAATCACAAAAATAACAAGTACACCCCTCCCCTTTTTGAAAATTTAGCTTCGTCCCCAAAGCATGAAATAGAAGAACAAAGGGAAGTGAACATACTTGTGCCGCTCTAAGCGCTCCTGTCACCCTGTGGAGGAGGTACCTCCGCTGTAATCGTGGCTCTAGCTGTGGCCGATGCACTTCTTGAAGTATCAACAGGGGGAGTGGTTGCCCCCTCAGTAGTTCTGGCCACTTCAATGGCCTCAGTGTGAATCGGGGCTGAATGTGGCTCACCCGAAGGGTCACGACAACTAGCAATGTTGGGTTGAGGCATGGTGGAGCTGCTCGCTCCTCTAGCTTGCTCCTGAAGCTTTGACATATGTGCATCAAGTCTACAGGCTCTCTACTCTGGCCCGCTTGCGTTCCTTCCTTTCTTTCTTCCTCTTCTTCCTCAAACTCTCTTCTCCAGCATCTTCAACAGATCTTTTCTTTCCCTTATCTCCAGTAGCTACCGTCAGCTCCTAATCAGCTACCAAGTCAATCTCCTCATCAAGCTCTAAATCTATGTCTGGAAGAGTGGGAGCTGCTATAACTGTCGATTGTCGTGATGACAACTCGACTACTTGACTCCGAAGAGCCCCCAACTCCTCACGGAGAATACTGGTGTCTGTCTGCTCTGCCATCCTCACATTAAAGAGGCACTCAAATCCATCCAAGAAAGCATGTAGACCCTGTGTTGCTGCATCTATCTTTTCCTTGACCCAGGGCTTTACATCTTCCATCATAGCCTGAATCTTTCGCTCCGCCATGGTCAATCGTTTGGCCATCTTCTGGAGGAAGTCATGAGGCACCAAAATATGCCCTGTTGGTGTCTAAATCTGCAGGCTAGGTTGTGGTGCAGCTGAGGGGCTGGGAGCTGACTCTAAATGACTGGCATTTGGAGCCGATGTCTCGCTCTGCTCCTGTATAGTGGGGGCATTCACCTGTGCGCCCCCTGTTGGCTGGCTTTGTGGAATAGTTGTGGGAAGATGTGCAGAACTTACCGGGTTCATCTCATCCCAAATAAGACCAATGTCTATTATCCTGTCCACTAATCAAACACTCATCACCGCATAAAACTCCTCCCTCTATACATAAACTGAATACAAGACTCGGGAATGGGATGGTGGTGCTCAACCCCACTACCTGATCTCGTATCTCCTTTCAAATGATCCGCGGGATGTGTATAGGGTATCTTGACATGATGCATGCCACTAGAGCTGCTCTATCTGCATTCAAGGTGTTGTCATTGACTGTCGGTGCTAATTTATGGCGCACTAATGTCCAACAAGCTTTTGCTATGAAGTTAAGCGAGCTCTTTGTAACTTGTTTTCCACCAGTGACTCATTCTACTACCTCTGGCATAGCTCATGGAGGTGTGAACTGTCTCCCAAACAAATCCCGGGAGATGGTGCGCTCAGAGATGTCGACCTCTCTTCCTCGGACCAACACACTATCAAGTCGGGCTGGTCTTTTATTTTCTGCCCCTCCTTTTCCTTTTTCTCCATGGTAGCCAAGTAGTTGGCGTAGAACTTCCGCACTATTTCTACTGTATACTGAGCTGGAGTCTTGGCCATCCACTCGAAACCATAGAAGCTAAAGATCCGCTTCATCTCCTCAACTTCATTCAGTGTGTTTGCGAGGATCCACAGTTCTTCCTAGATGCTCCTCCTTGGCTTATCCTTGGCAGTGAGAGAGATGCCTTGCTCATAAATCTCTCTAGCTCCCGGCACTCTCCACCAGACTATGTGGTTCTCTCTAGGTGGGGTCTGTTCTTGTGTAGCATCTAGGGCCTCCTCTGATTCATCACTACACTTGCTTCACCTGATTGGGTATCCTTAGACCTTTCTTCTGCATTTGAGTCATTTCCTGACTCCTGATTACCTCATCTAGCTCCGTCCTCAGACTAGGGAGCTTGGGCAGATGTGGCAGTGGCTGCTTCGACTTGTTCTCTTGCTTTTTCCCTAGTGGTTCTGGTTCTGTTAGTGTCTAAAGTGTCTACTTGGTAATCCTCAACTGAACCACAAGGGAGTTGCCTGCTTACCCAGTCTCAGACTTTGATATTTCATCAATTAATGCTCTCCGGGCTGTTGCTTTGGATGATTTTTGTTTCATTGTCATTTTTCCCTACAGAGAAGCAAGTCAGAATTCCATATTTTAGAAGAAAGAACAAGAAAAAATAGTCTCAGAGTTTTATCATGGGTCAACAGTACGAGTCGTATTAAGACCCAGTAGTTGTGTGTATATGTTAGGGCTCACAGGTATGATTCATACCATAAAGGTAGGACCCGTACCCTGAGTCGTCTAATGAAGCCTCACACTATGATTTCCTCTATATTTTTCCACGGGTCGTAGGTCGATTCCACGAGTTGTAGGAAGGACTCTTCTGGTTAGCCTTGTTCAGTTCTTTCGTACGAATGCTTAGTACGACTCGTAGTGACAAACTACGACCCATACTGTGTTTCATGCCACTTTCATGACTTGATCGATTTTGTTCAGTTTGCAGGGGTTCTTTTTCACATTTTGGTACTCAGATTTCCCTAGGTCTAGGCATATCATTCAATCAATTAAACACTACTCATCCCTCCCCTTTTTAATCACTACCCGTAACTCGAATTTTGAAAACTTCAATTCACAAGTTTTAACCCAACAAAACTATGATGTTTTCCAGTCGTTCATGATTTGTTATCATCCCTGATCATTGTATTTTTGAAAATTTTCAAGCAACTTCAATACTCACAAGGGTTTTGACAGTGAAAGCTTCAAGCAAGCTAAAATTGTGTGATATTCAATGTGTTACTTGTTGCTTCTTCGACTGGTAATCAATGTTTAGGGTTGATAGGAACTTTGTTTGAGCAAGAAATTGCTCGATTCTTCTGTGGTTTGAGTTACGGGTGTGTGGGGAGAGTGAGTGTAGGTCGTGAATAGTGGGTTGTTTTTGTGGGAGAAGGGTCGGTTTAGATAAGAGATTTAAATAGGTAAGGGGGCAGATTTAAAAATCTTGGCTGAGTCGGGTACTATTGAAGTTTTTGACCCATCACGACTCATGCCAAGAGTCGTAGGTAGTCCCCACGACTCATCCCCTTGACCCGTGCTTTAGAAAGTTGAGAAACTTACCTGGGGACCTACGAGTACCTCCTACAGTTCGTATGATGACTCGTAGGTCATTGCTTTGAATTACTTTTCTGAACCTCACCACGGCTCTTGCTACGGCTCGTAAAAGGCTGTCATGAGTCGTACTGAGAGCCGTAGCAACTATTTTTTCAACAATTTTTCTACCTCCAATTTTTGTTTCCCCTACACACTGAGCACACATTAGTTCAATAACTTGGGTTGCGTCCCAAGAAGTGCTTGATTTAACACCGCAGCACGACACAGGTGGCCTAGTTACTCAGACTTCACTACGCCACCACTTGGGTTGCCTCCCAAAAAGTGTCTGATTTAATGGTGTGGAACAACGCAAGTCTTTTGACTACTCAGAATTCGTCAAGTGTATCATACTCATCCTCCAGTGCTAAAATTATACTGTACTCCCTGGGTTGCTGTATTGTCCGACAGATGTTGAAAGTGACCTCTTCTTTGTTTAGTCTGAACATCAGTAGCCCAGCGTCCACATCTACTAGGGCCCTCCCAGTTGTAAGGAATGGTCACCCCAAAATGATGGGGACCTCATAATCAACCTCGCAATCCAAAATCACGAAGTCTGTTGGGAATATAAATTTCTCTACCTTGACAAGCACATCGAATAGGATCTCCACTGGCTTTTTAATAGTTTTGTGGGCCATTAGTAGCCACATAGTGGTCGGTGTGGGGGCTCCCAAGCCCAATTTCTTGAACACTACCAAGGGCATCAAATTGATGCTTGCTCCCAGATCACAAAGTGCCCTTGCGAACTTGACACTACCAATTGTGCATGGTATAGTGAAAGCACCTGGATCTTCCTTCTTTTGAGCCAAGACCCGTGTAGCTATGGCACTACAGTGATGTACATTATCTATCGGCTCATAGCTCATGGATCTCTTCTTAGTCACCAAGTCCTTCATAAACTTCGCATATCCCGGCATTTGTTCCAATGCCTCTACAAATGGTATGTTCACAGATAGTTGTTTAAGCATCGAAAGGAATTTTTGTAACTTACCATTTTCCGCCTTTTTCTTCATTCTTTGAGGGAACGATGGTGGTGGTCATGGGATAGCTCCGTGCACTTAAGTTTCTCCTTGATCAATGTCAGGTTCCTTCTCCTAAATCGGGGCCTCTGGCAACTCAACACTTTCCATCTCAGCACCATATCACTTTCCTCAATAACTCTCTCTTTCTTACATTTAACTACAATCAAAAAAGGGGTGGTCTTACCACTCCTAGTCATCACCGCCATGCAGTGTCATCATTCTTTGGGTTCTGGACGGTGTTGCTAGATAGTGTACCCTTTTGTCTAGGGTTCAGTGATGCCGACAGTTGTTCAAGCTGCTGCTCAATCTTCTTGATGGCAGTTGCATGAGACTCCACTCTCTGACCCATGCCTGATATGTCACCATGGATCTTCTTTAATTTCTCATCAGTGGACCTCACCTTCTTTAGCATCTCAGCCATCATGTTCTCCAATTTCGATTGCCCAGCCTCCCCCTCTCGTGCATTAGGAGGCACATAAACTCCATCCCGGTCATTGCGGTAGCCAATTTTCTTCTCTAGTCACCATCGCGCTCACGACCCCAACATCTATCTCTATACTCATTTTGGTTGTAGTTGTCTTTGTATTGGTTCCGACCTTGGTTTCCAGAACCTTGGCGCTAATTGTCTTGTCCAGATGCTTGGGCGTTGGCTCGGAAACCCACCACTTGGCTGTCCAGGAAATTTGCCTCTTCCTCAGAATCCAAGTGATCAGCTCTTGGCTCCATTCCTTGAGTTCCCACTGCATTTAACTTTTTGGCTCCTGCTCCCATGATATGCTTTGTAAGCAAATCCAATGATGTGCACATATGATCCAACTCCTGGTCGCGTTCTTCTTCCTTCCTACATTGGTCTACAATCAGACCAACAACATATGTATCGACTGCTGCATCAGCCTCCCTCGTATGCCATGCCCTGTTCGTCTTGGTCACCCTGTCAAGGATAGTAGCAGCTTGGTCCCATGTGTGACTCATTAATGCTCCTCCTACCACCGTGTCCACTATAGCATTTATGCTATTGTTTATAGACCTGTAAAAAAACTCCAACAAACTGTCATCTGGGATCTTATGGTTCGGGCACTTTGTCAACTTCTTTTTAAACTATTACCAGGTTTCATGAAGTGCCTCTATCTTTATTTGTCAAAAGTTGTAGATCTCATCTTTTAGCTGCAACATTCTGGAGGGAGGAAATAATCTCTCCATGAAGGCATATTTCAGTTCCCTCCAGTTGGTTATGGAGTCGTTGGGCAATTCCGATAAACATAAGGTGGCTTCCCCTAATAGAGAGAAGGGGAAATGTTTGAGCCTAATGGAATCTTGGATAACTTCGGGAAACCTGTACGCATTGCATATTCCTACGAAGTTCATCAAGTGTAGGCTGGCGTCATCCGCTGCCTAACCACTAAACACCCTTTTCACGTTTAGCAATTGGATCATGGTGCTCGTGATATCAAATTTGGCCCCATCGGGCAATGGTGGTGGCACAATTTCTCCAGCAGGCCCAACTTCATCAATGTTTGGGTCCTCATCATCGAAGAACTGAGGGGAAAGTCTATAACCTATGTTTCCCCTCCCGTGTCGACCAGCATTCACTACTTTATCTCTAACGTCTTCCGCATCCTGAAGTGCAGCTTGTCGAGCTAGCTCGGTTTGCCTAGCTTCTTTAGCTATACAGGCATCTCTTTTATCCTGGTTTTCCATCCTATGTAATGTTCATTTAATTTCTAGATTAAATGGAATAAGGGGATCTCCACTACTCCGAGTGCTTGGCATTCACCGGAAAACAACCTATGGGTATCAAAAACAAAAAGAAAACGTAATTAAGGAAATAACTACCAAAAAGTCAAATACGAGCAAATAATCTAATCTTAACCGTATTCCCCAACAACGACGCCACTTTTTGATAACGCTCAAACCATACCTCCTATCGAAGCATGAAGCGGACGTTGTCAATAAAGAACCCAACTAGAGGTTGGGGTCGAACCCACAGGGAATATGGAAGAGCTAGACTACTACCAGTAAGTGAACTTTGTTAGGTAGTTACTCCAAAGTGGGGGTTTAAAGAGAATAATAACTAAAAAAACAATGATTAGAATTGTGTTGAAAAATCAAGAATTAAAATTAACTAGGGTTTGTGTTCCCCAAGGGTTCATAACTACTTTGGGTATACATAAATGATCAATTCCAACGCTTTACTTGTAGGACTAATAACTAGGTTTCATCCAAACAACTGGTTTGTCCCTATTGGATGACTATACTCAATCACCAGGTCAGGTCTCATGAGCGATTGCAAACTAACCTTTATCAATTTGTCCCAAATATAACTATCATGCGACCACAACTCAAGTTAATACAATGATCATCAAGACCAAGGCTTTGTTGTATTTCTCTTTTCCTAATCTCTACCTCTCTAGGATAAAGCAAGTAAAGAATTCGGGCAAGTTTTAATGTTGTACACCATTAAGAAACATTAAAGTATGAAGAGAATACAATATAAGCGTTTTGCATTGATTTTAAATCACTTTTGTACAACCCTAGCTCGTTAATCCACCATGGTTCCGACAATCATAGCTATGGAGGTTTTAGCCTCACATTGTTGCAAGGTTGTAATTTGCGTTCATGATTATATACATAAATCAATACTTACAATCGTAGATGAGAAAAAAACTTCATTAATTAAATCTGGAAATTATCAAGAAAAATTCACAAGATCAAGAAGCAAATCAAAAAAAGGTTGATCACAAGTTAATAAACTCAATTCTATGTTCTCTCATAATTGACTAACAAAAACTAACTATGTCTAACGCAATAAGATCTTTTCCTTTTTTGAAAATAAAACATAAAAAATATTTATATAGACATAAAAATCCTTTTCCTTAGCTAACAGGGTAAACTTCCATATCTACTGCCGCTCGAGCCACGACCAAACCTACGACCCCTAGCAGGCTTGTACAGGTCATCCCTGCTACACGTAGGACTTTAGTTTGCTGAAATATGGGTAAGTGTTGGGTATTGGTACGACTCGTACCAACTTCCTATGAGTCGTACTAAGCTTCTATGGTTTGAATCTGAAGACTCTGAATTTTTTCATGAGTGTGTTGGTACGACTCGTACTATAGTCATCCGTACCCAGAGTCAGCCTTTGTGCAATTTCTATGAACATTTCCACGACTTGAAGTTACGGCTCGTACCATGATCATACAACTCGTACTATGAATCATGAATTGCATCTTTATTAGCTAATCCTTCTGAATATTGTCATGATTCTTAGTACGATTTGTACTAACAATGTACGACTCGTACTGTGACTATCATTTTGGCTCAGTTTCTGCTCTTTTAAGATTGTTTTGCACAATCATGCTCCAACACCTAAGTTTACCTAAAAACACAAGAGAAGCATCTCATATACATATAAACATACCTAAGTGCATGCTATTTTCTTTAGTTTTGAGCGTCGAAAGTGCTATAAATTCACAGCACATCATCTTTGACGATGAATCGTTAGGTCCCCTGTTGGGACCACCTAACAGTTATTTTCTACGAGTTTAGTAAGGGCTTTTCTATAATTCCTATGATCCTAAGACCTAAACTACGACGCTTTGAGTTATGAACAGTGACTTTTAAAGGGGTTAAGTTCATTTTAGGCCTTATTCATTCCTTAATGCGAGGTAGAAGACTTGAAAGGGTGATATAGCCTAGCACTCATCAATTTCTTTTCAATTTCCTATTGGGCATTTAAAGGAGGGTAAGAATCAGCTACCAGTAGGTATGTAGGGTTATGTATGAGTGATTTCTTTCATACCCATGCCTAATCTCTCTCTAAAGTATGAAATTCTATGTCTAATCTATGGGGTTTTAATCCAATTTCATGAATCTCCTATTTCTATATATGGGTATGATTTGATTATTATTCTACTATTGAATTATGAAGCATGGGAAAATTTTATAATTTTTTCAATTTAAAATCATGATTTTAGTTTTATGAATTAAAATCCCATATATGAGATGTTCATAAAGATGAGATTTGTGATGAGTATATGATGATGATGAGATATTATGACGAAAAGCATGATTTGAAGCTACCCATGTTTGCAATTATGTTTTTGATGAGAATTGAGTATTTTTAAGTATTATAAAGCTTCTGGAAATGCCCACATGTTAAGTATGAATGATGATTTTTCCAAATTAAGCTTACCACATTGTTTTGGAGCAAAGGCTCCCAATTATATTTTCATCTTATGGTATGTTTTGAGTTAAAGATTTCCAATGTATAGCTTACCACATGGTTTTGGAGCAAAGGCTCCCAATTATGTTTTCAGCTTGTGGTATGTTTTGAGCTAAAGCTTCTCATATGCCTGATTACGTATTTGAGATGTATTTGATTATTGAGCTTCGTCAATAGACGATGTTGAGCTTCGTTATAAGACGATGTAGAGGACATGCATGTTTTGTGAGTAATGTCTGGAATCGATTAGGCTAAGGGTTGATAACCTTATGCCTCATAACTACGCACCAACGTAGGTTTACATTATTATGTATTACTTCGAGACCTCCCTTGTGAGATTACCCTGCTCGAAAGGGCCTTCATCTTGATATCGATATCATGGTATCATCCCTAGCCCTAGCAAGGCTTTGGATGACTCTACCCACTTGAATGTGATAGTTGGGACCACGTAAGCTCTATCATGGTATGTTGGTTAAAAGACGAGTCTCCCATTGTTCCTCATGATTTCAGATATGCATACATTACTCATGATATATATATATATATGCATGTTCTAAAGCAGGTTTGACTCAATGTTCGGCTTTACTTATAAATGTCAGAATTCACATTTGAGTCAATCGATTTAGTTATGATGTTATGAAGTTAGGTTATGTTATGTTATGATGAGATCATGATTTCAGAAAGAATGCATGCAAGCCCTACTCTCAAATTCTTAATGTTTATGTTATATTATGCTTTTCTTTAAATGATTTTGTTTACTTTAGTAGTTTTACTTACCCTGCATACTTGGTACATTCCACATACTTACCGCATTCTTTATGTTGTATCATTTCATGATACAAGACCCGGCTCTCAGGTTCAGTCCTGCTCGTAGTCAGCTTATCAGAGTTAGCGTTTGCATTGTTGGTGAGTCCTCATCTCTCGAGGACTAGACTATTCAAATTTCTTAAGTGTATTTCAGTTTCAGTTTTGTTGAGTTAGTTGGGGTCTTGTTCCATCAACTCGTCATATTTCGAGGCTTTTCATACATATAGTATGTATTCAACTTCGGATTTCGTATTCTGATGTTTTATTGAAGTTAGACTTCCTCTATGAGAATTTTATTGATTATTCAGGTTCTTGATTGATATTAGATGTATGCTTATGCCATGGGTCGATTTGGGGTCTCTTGGGGATCCTTATCCCGTGTTACAATCCGGGCCTCTGTTTGGGTTGTGACAAACTTGGTATCAGAGCCATAGGTTTGAAGTGTCCTAGGGTGTCTGAAAGTTGTGTTAAGTATATTCTTTTTCATGGGTGTGAAGCGCGTCACACTTATGAAGAAGAGGCTACGATACTTTTAGGAAATGTTCCCTTCTTTCATGATCTATGTCGTGCGATGAAAAGTCTTACAATCCTGCTAATTCGTGCTACTCATGATTACAGAATCATGGCACCTAGAAGAATGAATGGTAGGAGAAATGGGAAAGGTGAAGGCCATGAGGATGGCAATAGGAACAGGCACCAGCAGGCCCCACCAGTTCAGGAGCACCAGGCACTGGAGCCAGTTTCCCATGATGAATTCCGGGCCGCTATTCAGATGCTTGCGCAAACCTTGACCGCTCAGGTCAATTAACAGGACATTGCGCACATTACGCAAAATGGCAATGCAGCGGCGGCTCGAGTCAGAGACTTCTTGAGGATGAACCCGCCGGAGTTCCTTGGGTCTAAGGTAGATGAGGACCTGTATGAGTTCATAGATGAGATAGTGAAGATCACCCAAGTCATAGGGGTGAATGGAGTTGAGTGCGCAGAGTTGGCTTCTTACCAGTTGAAAGGGGTTGCGCATATCTGGTTTCTCCAATGGAAGGATAGCAGGGTCGCTGGAGCAAGTCCTATCACTTGGGAAGAGTTTCACGTTGCATTCTTGGATCGTTTCTTCCCCCATGAGATGAGGGAGTTGAAGCCAGCTGAGTTCATGAATTTGAAGCAAGGGAGAATGACGATGCAAGAGTATTCTCTTGAGTTCACTCGCTTATCGAAATATACCCTAGAGTTAGTAGCTGATCAGAGGGCGCGGGTGAGAAAGTTCATGCATGGAGTAGCGGGCTAATTGGACAAGGATCATAGGACCTCTATGCTCAACCGGGACATGGATTTCCTACGGATATTGTTGTATGCCCAGCAGATGGAGGCAACACATCTGAGAGAGAGGGAGGCCAAGTGGGCCAGGATTGATGACCACAGATTCTCCCAGCCGAGGTCAGGTGATGAGCAGCGACAGCAGGCTCACCAGAGATCATTAGCTCCAGCATCTTGGGTATTGAGTATGCCATCCAGTCCTATACATGATCAGAGAGAGGAGCATCAAGCTCGAGGGGTCAGAACAGCAGACCCACAGACTCGTATATTCTAGCATCCCAGCTTGTCACAGGTGTGGTCGGGGAACACAAACCAGTGCTTGGCAGGTTCAGGTACTTGTTTCGGGTGCGGGAAGCCCGAACACATGCTTAGAGATTGCCCAGCGATGAGGCAGGATCAGGTTGGGGCCAAGGCCCAGCTTCTAGTTCAGCAGCCTCTCCCGCACGCTCAGCCTATCAGGGAGCATCGACTAGCACAGCTGGCGGTCAGCGCCAGAACAGATTCTATGCTTTAGCATCCCGCCAGGAGCAGGAAATCTCCCTGGATGTGGTCACTGGTATGTTATTAGTTTTCTATATTGATGTTTATTCTTTGTTAGATCCGAGGGATACCTTGTCTTTCGTGACACCTTATGTGGCCAGTAGCTTCGGAGTCAATCCTGAAGTCTTGATAGAACCCTTCTCAGTTTCTACTCCAGTAGGTGACTCAGTTTTAGCTAGACGGGTGCATACAGGTTGCCCAGTCTCAGTCCTTCAGAAGGTCACTTCAACAGATTTGATAGAGTTAGCCATGACTTATTTTGATGTTATCTCATCATGGATTGGTTATTTGCATGCTATGCTTCAGTTAATTGTAGAACCCAGGTAGTAGAGTTCAGATTTCCGGGTGACCAAGTCTTAGAGTGGAAGGGTAGGTCAGCTTTGCTTGTAGGTCGTTTCATTTCCTACCTTAAGGCTAGAGCGATGATTTCTAAGGGTTGTGTGTACCATCTAGTTATGGTTAAGGATGTTGAGTCTGAGACCCCGTCTATCCAGTCAGTTTCAGGAGTACGTTAGTATCTAGAGGTCTTTCCTGATGTTTTGCCAGATGTTCCTCCTGAGCGGGAGATCGATTTTTGTATTGACCTTCTTCCCGACACGCAGCCTATATTTAGTCCTCCTTACAAAATGACTCCAGCCGAAAAAAAGAGTTAAAAGAGCAGTTGAAGGACGTGTTAGATAAAGGTTTCAGACTGAGCAAGTCCCCATGGGGTGCACCAGTTCTCTTTTTCTGAAAGAAAGATGGTTCTCTTCGAATGTGTATTGATTATCGGCAATTGAACAAAGTCACCATCAAGAACGGGTATCCTCTACCTAGAATTTATGATTTATTTGACCTTCTTCAGGGTGCCAAGTGTTCCTCAAAGATAGATCTCAAGTCCGAGTATCATTAGCTGAAAGTTCGGGAGTGTGATATCTCGAAGACAACCTTCAGGACACGGTATGGTCATTATGAGTTTGTAGTTATGTCTTTTGGACTAACGAATGCTCCTGCAGCTTCTATGGATTTGATGAATAGGGTGTTCAAGACATATTTATATGTGTTCGTGATTGTGTTCATCGATGACATCTTGATATACTCTCGGACCAAGGAGGAACATGATGGTCATTTGAGAATAGTGCTTCAGACTCTTAATGATCCCAATTGTTTGCCAAGTTCAGCAAGTGCGAGTTCTGGTTGAACTCCGTAGCATTTTTGGGCAATTTGGTATCAAGTGAGGGCATCAAGGTGGATTCTCAGAAAATAGAGGAGGTGAAGAATTGGTCTAGACTGGTGATTCTTTCAGATATTCGGTGTTTCTTGGGTCTAGCCAACTATTATCAAAGATTTGTTAAGGGTTTCTCATCTATTGCAGCACCTTTGACCAAATTGACCCAGAATAAGGTGAAATTCCAATGGTCAGAGGCTTGTGGGAAGAGCTTCCAAGAGTTGGAGACTCGACTGACTTCAGCACCAGTGTTAACTCTACCGGAGGGCACTGATGGTTTCGTGGTGTATTTTGATGCTTCAAGAATTGGACTCGAGTGTGTATTGATGCAACGTGGGAAAGTGATAGCATATACCTCTAGACAATTGAAATTCCATGAGAAGAATTACCTGACCCATGATCTTGAATTGGCCGCGGTGGTGTTCGCATTGAAGATATGGCGACATTATTTGTATGGGGTCCATATGGATGTGTTTATGGACCATAAGAGCTTACATTATGTGTTCACACAGAAAGGTCTCAATCTTCGACAAAGGAGGTGGTTGGAGCTACTCAAGGACTACAACATGAGTGTGCTTTACCATCCGGGTAAGGCCAATGTGGTGGCAGATGCACTTAGTAGACTCTCCACAGAGAGTGCGTCTCATGTGGATGAGGGGAAGAAGGAGCTGGTGAAATATATATATCGACTCGCGAGGTTGGGAGTTAGGTTGGTTGACTCGACTGATGGCAGTGTTGTTGTGTAGAGCAGATCAAAATCGTCCTTGGTGACTAATGTGAAAGATAGAAAAGATGAGGAACCGATTTTGGTAAAGTTAAAGGAAGTCATTCAAGTCAGAAGGTGGAGGTCTTCTCCCAAGGGGGAGATGGTGTGCTTCGGTACCAAGGTCTCTTATATGTTCTAGATGTCGATGATTTGAGGAGTCGGATGTTGCACGAGGGTCATAGATCCAAGTATTCTATCCATCCGCGTGCCACCAAGATGTACCGTGACTTATGGGAAATCTATTAGTAGAGTGGCATGATGTAGGATATTGCAGAATTCATAGCCAAGTTCCCGAACTGTCAGCAAGTAAAGGTCAAGCATCAAAGGCCGGGAAGCATACTTCAGGATATCAGCATTCCCACTAGTAAGTGGGAAGAGATTAACATGGATTTCATAACAGGATTACCTTATACTCACCGACAATATGACTCCATTTGGGTGGTGGCAGACTAGTTGACCAAGGCTACTCATTTTCTACTGGTTAAAACCATGGACTCGGCGAAGGATTATGCCAAACGATATATTCGGGAGTTAGTCCGACTGCATGGAGTGCCTTATCCATCATTTCAGATCGAGGTACTTAATTTACCTCTCAATTTTGGAGGTCATTTCAAAAAGGACTTGGTACACAGGTTAAACTCAGCACAACATTTCACCCGCAAACGAATGGTCAAGAAGAGCGGACAATCCAGACCCTCGAGGACATGTTGAGGGAATGCGTGATTTACTTCAAAGGTGGTTGGGATGATCACCTGCCCCTAATCGAGTTTGCCTACAATAATTATATCACTCTAGTATTCAGATGGCGCCATTCAAGGCTCTCTATGGGTGGAGATGTAGATCGCCCATCGGATGGTTTGAGGTTGGTGAAGTGGCAATGATAGGGCCGAATTCGATTCATGAAGCAATGGAGAAGGTTCAGTTGATAAGAGATAGGTTGAAAACTACCCAGAGTCGCCAAAAGTCTTTTGCCGACGTGAGAAGAAGAGAATTAGAATTTGAAGTCGATGCCTGGGTATTTCTGAGGGTGTCTCCCATGAAGGGAGTGATGCAGTTTTGAATGAAAGGGAAACTTAGTCCCCACTATGTTGGTCCCTACTCGATTGTTGGAAGAGTTGGCAAGGTGGCGTATGAATTGGAGTTTCCCTCGGAGTTATTTTCCGTACATCCTGTATTTCATGTATCGCTCTTAAAAAAGTATTTGGGTGATCCATCTGTAGTTGTCCCTATGGACAATGTTGGTGTGAGAGACAACCTTAGCTATGAGGAGGTTCGGGCGGAAATATTGGATCGTCAGGTTCGAAGGTTAAGGAACAAGGAAGTAGCTTTGGTTAAAGTTTTATGGAGGAATCATCATGTTGAAGGAGCTACGAGGGAAGCCGAAGCGGATATGATGGTTAGATACCCGCATTTATTCTCTACCGGCTCAGTTTCAACTTGAGGTATCAGTTTTGCACTCAGAGTCAATTTAGTTTCATGTTAAGTTCATGTGCGCAAGTTTCTTTTATGTATGTGGATGTGTGTATGATTAATGAAATCAGTTCATTTATGTGATTGGAGTCAGAGGTAGTCATTCCGTCAATTTTTGATTTGAATGATCAGTATTTGAATATGATAATTGCATTTTCTCTGCTTTTCTGTGTGTTTTCAAACATTCAAGGATGAATGGTCCCAAGGGGGAGATATTTTTATACCCCGGAAGCCCAAAGATAGGACCTAGGAGTTGAAATAGAGAAAAGCTTAAAAACTGGCACCAGGCACAGAACGAGTCGTGGGAGGACCCGTTAGTGCAGCCAACAATTCATGATATGACTCGAGGGGAGACTAGTGAGGAGTTTGGGGAGTTTGAGAAAAAGGACCATACGGGCATGACAACAACTTGTGGTCAGACCCTATGAGTCGTTAGGTTAGTTGTGGGATGGGTAAGGAAAGAAATTAGAAGAAGGGAGGCAGTGCACTCGACAGGAGGATCCTACAAGTCGTGGTCAGTCTCCATGATTCATAGGGTGAGTCATGGTCAAGCAGGGTATGTTTTTGTTGAAGCCCAGGCAGTATACTTCACAGATCGTGACAACGAGTCGTGGTCACCAGATCCCGAGTTGTTAAGTCTCCCATTATGAGCCCAGGGGAATTTTTGAACAGTGTACTTCACGACCGACTCCACGAGTCGTGGTCCTTGGTGATAAATCATTAGGCCCCCAATTGGGACCACCTGACAGTTATTTTTTGCGAGTTTAGTAAGGGCTTTTCCGTAATTCCTAAGATTTTAAGAGCTAAACTACAACGTTTTGAGTTACAAACAATGACTTTTAAGGGGATTAAGTTCATTTTAGGCCATATTCATTCATACATGCAAGGTAGAAGACTTGAGAGGGTGATCTAGCCTAGCACTCATCAATTTCTTTTCAATTTCCTATTGGGCATTCAAAGGAGGGTAAGAATCAGTTACCAGAAGGTATGTAGGGTTATGAATAGGTGATTCCCTTCACACCCATGCCCAATCCCTCTCTAAAGTATGAAATTCTATGTCTAATCTATGGGGTTTTAACCAAATTGCATGAATCTCCTATTTCTATACATGGGTATAATTTGATTATGATTCTACTATTGAATTATGAAGAATGGGCAAATTTTATAATGTTTTCAATTTAAAATCATGATTTTAGTTTTATGAATTAAAAGCCCATAGATGAGATGTTCATGAAAGATGAGATTTGTGATGAGTATATGATGATGATGAGATATTATGATGAAAAGCATGATTTGAAGCTACCCATGTTTAACAATTATGTTTTCGATGAGAATTGAGTATTTCTAGGTATGATAAAGCTTTGGACAATGCCCACATTTTAAGTATGAATGATGATTTTCCCGAATTAAGCTTAGCACATTGTTTTGGAGCAAAGACTCCCAATTATTTTTCATCTTGTGGTATGTTTTGAGTTAGAGTTTTCCTATGTATAGCTTACCGCATGGTTTTGGAGCGAAGACTCCCAATTATGTTTTCAGCTTGTGGTATGTTTTGAGCTAAAACTTCTCATATGCATGATTTCGTATTTGAGATGTATTTGATTATTGAGCTTTGTCAATAGAAGATGTTGAGCTTCGTTATAAAATGATGTAGAGCACATGCATGTTTTGGGAGTAATGTCTAGCACCGTGTAGGCTAAGGGTCGATCACCCTATGCCGCAGAACTATGCGCCAACGTAGGTTTACACTATTATGTATTACTTCGGGACCTTGCTTGTGAGTTTCCCCTGACCGAATTAGCCTTCATCTTGATATCGATATCATGGTATCATCCCTAGCCCTAGCAAGGCCTTGGACGTCTTTACCCACTTGAGTGTGACAGTTGGGACCATGTAAGATCTATCATGGTATGTCGGTATATATACATATATATATATATATGCATGTTCTAAAGCAGGTTTGACTCAATGTTCGGCTTTACTTATAAATATCACAATTCAGCTTTAAGTCAATCGATTCAGTTATGATATTATGAAGTTATGTTATGTTATGTTTTGATGAGATCATGATTTCAGAAAGATTGCATGCAAGCCCTACTCTCATATTCATAATGTTTATGTTATATTATGCATTGTCTTTAAATGATTTTATTTACTTTAGCAGTTTTACTTACCCTACATACTCGGTACACTCCATATACTGACCGCATACTCTATACTGTATTGTTTCATTATACAGGACCTGACTCTCATGTTCAGCCCTTCTCATAGTCAGCTTATCAGAGTTAGCGTTTGCATTGCTGGTGAGTCCTAATCTCTCGAGGACTAGACTATTCATATTTCTTACGTGTATTTCAGTTTCAGTTTTGTTGAGTTAGTTGGGGTCTTTGTCCCATCAACTCATCATGTTTAGAGTGTTTTCAGACATATATATGTATTTAGCTTTGGATTTCGTATTCTGATGTTGTGTTCAAGTTAGACTTCCTTTATGAGTATTTTATTGATTATTCAGTTTCTTGATTGAGATTAGATGTATGCTTATGCCATGGGTCGACTTGGGGTCTCTCGGGGCTCCTTGTCTTGTGTTACGATCCGGGCCTCTGTTCGGGTCATGACAAAAGCCCATTGATGAGGAGTTCATGAAAGATGATATTTTTGATGAATGTAGGATGATGATGAGATATTACGATGAAAAGCACATTTTCAAGCTACCTATGTTTATAATCATGTTTTCGATATGAAATCGAGTATTTCAAAGTATGATAAAGCTTTGGGCAATGCCCACATGTTTAAGTATGATTGATGATTTCCCGAATTAAGCTTACCACATGGTTTTGGAGTGAAGACTCCCACTTGTATTTCAGCTTGTGGTATGATTTGAGTTAAAGCTTTTCATATGCATAGTTTACCACATGGTTTTGGAGAGAAGACTTCCAATTATCTTTCAGCTTGTGGTATTGTTTGAGTTAAAGCTTCTCATTTGCATGATTTTCTCTTTGAGATGTATTTGATTTATGAGTTTCATCAATAGACGATGTTGATCTTCATTGAAAAATGATGTAGAGCATATGCATGTTTTTGGGAGTAGTTTCTAGCACCGAGTAGGCTAAGGGTCGATCACCCTATGCTTTAGAACTATGCGCCAATGTAGGTTTATACCTATATATTACTTTAGATCTCCCTTATGAGCTATCCCCGGCCCTATTGGCCCATGATCTTGATATTAATATCATGGTATCGTCCCAAGCCCTGGCAAGAATTTGGACGGCTCTACCCATTTGAGTGTTATAGTTGGGACCACGTAAGCTCTATCGTGGTATGTCGGTTAAAAGACGAGTAGCCCATTGTTCCTAATGATTTCAGTTATGCATATCCATTACTCATGAGATTTACATATGTATGCATGTTCTAAAGCCGGTTTGACTCAATGTTCAGTTGTAATTATAAATATCATATTTCAGCTTTGAATCAATCGATTCAGTTATTATGTTATGTTATGATGAGATTATGATTTCAAAACCAATGCATGCAAGCCCTACTCTCAAATTCTTAATTTCTATGTTTTACATTATGCATGTCTTTAAATGATTTTACTTACTTAAGAGATCTTACTTACCCTTCATACTCAGTACATTCCACGTACTGACCGCATACTCTGTGTTGTATCATTTCATGATACAGGATCCGGCTCTCAGGTTTAGCCCCGTTCATAGTCAACTTATCAGAGTTAGCCTTTGCGTTATTGGTGAGTCCTCATCTCCTGAGGACTAGAATATTCTAAATTTATTCATGTATTTTCAGTTTCAGCTTGTTTAGTTAGTTGGTGTCTTGTCCCGTCAACTCGTCCTATTTAGAGGCTTTTTAGACATATGTATGTAATCAGCTTCGGATTGTGTATTCTGATGTTATGTTTAAGTTTAAACTTCCTCTATGATTATATTGTTGATATTCAGTTTCATTGTTTGAGTTAGATGTATGCTTATGCCATGGGTTGACTTGGGGCCTCTCGGGGCTCCTTGTCCCGTGTTGCGATCTGGGCCTCCGCTTGGGTCGTGACAGTGGTTTTAGTTATCGTTGACACTCTACACTTGGTACACAATTCAGCTCAAGCTGGATTTTGTGGGTGCATATTCCCGGGGGGATCCCAATGATTTCCGCAATGGTCCATCTAATTGCCTTTTTGTGCTTTTTCAAATCTGCAACTAGAGCGTCCACTTGCTAATCTGCCAGGTCTACTGCAATTGTCACTAGCAAGGTGTTGTTTTCTCCCAAAAATGCATATTTTAGACGGGGAGGTAATGCCTTAAGTTCCAGAACTGGTGGTACCTCCACTGATGGTTTTGCTGGAGGAGTTGCACGATTTTTTAAGTCAAGGTCTAACTTCTTTGGCCTGATGTTATACGACCCTATTCCCTCTAGAGCATTTACCAACTCCGTTTACCCCGATACTCCATCTCCCTCATAATTCATCACAACAGCGGCTAGTGTAAGGATACTACTCATCTCTTCCATAGACACTAGTGGCCTCTTATCTTCCATATGGGTGTTCACACAAGTGGTTCTTCATGTAAGGCATCCCTACTGTAGCCTAAATGAATCACAAACAAAAAATGAAAACGTAAATGAGGAAATAACCAGTAAAAGTTAAACACAGCAATTACTCTAATCCTAAGTCTTATTCCCCAGCAACGACGCCACTTTTTGACTCCTGATAAAATATGAAGTGGACATTGTCAATAAAGCACCCAACAAAGGTTGGGGTCGATCCCACAGGAAATATGGTCAAGATATAGAATAATGCTTGTATTTAAGCTTTTAAGTGTGTAACCTCCATAAAGGGGTTTTATAAAAGCAATTATAAAAAAAATTGAGAACTGATTGTTGTTTATCAATATTATGCAACTAATTAGGGTAAGTGTTCCCCATGGGTTCATAACTACTTCGAGTTTTACACATGTGACCTATCCCAATACTTACTTGTAGAACTTGATAACTAGGGTTCATCCAAATGACTGGTTTGTCCCTATTTGATGGCTATACTTAATCACCAAGTGAGGTCTCATGAGCGATTTCACTCCAACCATTATCAAATTTGTTCCAAATTAACTATCATACGACCGTAGCTCAAGTTATACAATGACCCATAAAGATCAAGGCTTTGTTGTAATTCTCTTTTCCTAATCTCTAATTCTCAAGGTTCAAAAAAGTAAAGAATTCGGGCAAGTCCTAACGTTACTCTCCATTAAGAAACACTAAAGATGAATACAAGTGTTTAGCATTGGTTTAGAATCACTTTGTACTACCCTAGTTTGTTAATTCACTATGGTTCCCATAACCCTAGTTGTGGAGGTTTTAGTCTCTCTGATTGTAAGAAAATTATCATTATTCATAGACAAACACATAATTAATACTTACAGAGATGATTAGAAGAAAACCTACTTGATTATTGTAAGATTTTACGAAGAATTATTCAAGAACAATGAAGAAAATCAAAGCAACAAAATCTCCAAGACTTGAATAGAAAGCTAACAACAAATTTCCTCTCAATGTATCTCGTGTGTTTTTCCAACTTCTACTACTGAAAATATCCTAAAAATATTTATACTAATATTTAGAACCTTTTCCTAAGTAGATAGGAAAACTGCTGAAACTGCCTCCGACTTCAGCTACGACCCCTAACAAGATTGTATGGGTCGTACCTTGACTCATACGTCAGCTGACATCTACTAAATATGTCTAAGTGTTGTGAACTGGTATGACTCATATCATTAACTTACGATTCATAAAATCAGTTGTGGTTTGATACTGAGAATTGTAGCAATCTTCTGAATATTATCACGAATGGCTTGGTACGACATGTACCTCGATCCTATGACTAGTGACTCCTTCTCATACCTTGAGACCTTCCAGTCTTAACTTCTTCTGAACTTTTCCATGGCTCCTTTGTAAGGGTATTCGGTAGATCTTACAATTCGTGGTTGCTACCCGTACCAGGAGACTTATCCTGTGAAACATCTTCTAAAGTTTTCTACGACTGCCATGGTACGACTCGTACCATGAGCCGTAAGTTGCCTTTGCCTCAACACTCTTGACTTGAACTTTTCCATGACTCTTAGTACAGCTCGTACCAGGATGGTATGACTTGTACTGAGTCCATATTTAGCTACTTTCTGCAATTTTCTCCATCTTTTGCACAATTCAACTCCAATATCTATTTTCCTTGAAAACAAAGTAAAAATACCTCATATCCATATAAACACACCTAAGTCCATGCTTATTTCCCAGTTTTAAGCGTCGAAAGTGTTGTAAACTCATAACACATCATCTTATAATGAATAACTCATGTTTATGACTATTTAACGTTCATGATTTTAGCATGTTGCCCTAACTCTCATGATCTATCTTGATTTATACTCATGATTTCATACTATCATTTACTAGTATGTTTTACTTTCTCTACATACTTAGTACATTTAAAGTACCGACCGCATACTCTATGTTATATCATCTTATGATATAGGTTCAAGTGATCTATCTCAGTCCCGTCGCTAGCTCTCTCCCGATCAGTCCAGCTCTTTCCCAGTATTTGTGCGTCCTCTTCTTCCGAGGATATATATCAATTTATGCTTTATGTCTATTTCTTATAGTTTCAGACTTAGCGAGCTAGTTGGGGGTGTTTTCCCATCAGCTCATCTTGCTATAGAGGCTTTCAGACAGTTGTGTAGTAGATGATCAGCATTATTGACTTGTGTTTACGCTTATTTCTTTGTGATACATAAACTTACTCTTATATCATTTTCATGCTTTAATTTCCACTTAGTAATTCTCTTATTTAAGTTACCTTTATTCCATAAGTTAGCTTTGATCCATTCGTGGTTCTAGGTCCCGTGTCTTGGTCCGAGGTCCCATGCTCAGGTTGTGAAAAACTTGGTATCAAAGCATTAGGTTTAAGTGTTTCCTAGGTTGTCTAAAAGCCACGTTAAGTAGGGTCTTTTCCATCGATGTGAAGCGCACCACACTTATGAGGAAGAGGTTACGAGACGTTTTAGGAAACTTCCCTTCTTTCGTGATTCTATCTTTTGCTATGAAGTTCCACTCTCTATCCTTCTATGTTGTATGCGATCATAGAAAATGCCTTCTTGAAGGGCCAACGGAAAAGGGATCGACAATTGACAACAACCAGCCCCTTCAGCCACGTGGACCCCTGAGTGGGCAAGTTACAGATGCAGAGCTCAGGGATGCCTTCAAAGTGTTAATGCAGGCCATGACCATTCAGCTTAACCAGCAAGCAATCACACCTGAGAATAATACCGGAGAGACCACAACTACTAGGGTTTGAGACTTCACTAAACAGAGTCTGTCTAGGTCGAAGGCGGCTGGGAGATTTAAGGAAAGAACAATGGAGAACAAGAGAGCCAGAATTGGCAACCTTGAGTTTTCCCAGCGAGGGTCGAGTGGTGGGAATCACCCATAGTTCCAATAGAGATCATTGGCTCTAGCACTTTCGTCAGTTAGTGTCACCGTACTCAAATCTGAAGGGGAGTAAAGGGGAAGAGAGTTCGTCCCTAAGATTCAGGAGAATTACAACAAAGCCTTGATTTTTATAATCATTGTAGGACTTGAGTTAAGGTCATAGGAAAGTTAATTTGGAATACATTGATAACAGTTAGTTTGAAATTGCTCATGAGACCTGATTCGGTGATTGAGTATAGTCATCCAATAGAGATGAACTAGTCGTTTGGATGAACCCTAGTTATCAGTTCTTTAAGTAAGCATTGTGATTGATCACGTGTGTATACCCGAAGTAGTTATGAACCCATGGGGAAAACTTACCCTAGTTATTTTAAAATCTTGATAACAACCACAATTACAATCTTGTTTTAATATTATTTTTCTTTGAAATCCCCTAATTTGGAGATAGCTTACCAACAGGTTTAAGTACCGGCATTAGTCTAGATCTCACTTATTCCTTGTGGGTTCGACCCCAACCTCTTTGTTGGGTTCTTTATCAATAACATTTGTTTCATACTTTGCAAGGAAGCGCGAGTTTGAGCATTATCAAAAAGTGGTGCCGCTATCGGGGAATACGACTAAGATGAGATTAATTGCTTGTATTTAAATTTTGATTGTTATTTCCTGAATTACGTTTTCTTTTTGTTTTTGGATATCCATAGGATGTTGCTTGGTGAATGCCAAGTACTAGTTAAAGTGGAAACCCCTTGATTCCTTTGGATCTCGAACTTGAAAGAACACTGCGAAGGATGGAGAACCAAGTGAAGAGAGATGCCTGTATTGCTGAAGAAGCTAGGCAAGCCGTGCTAGCTCGGTAAGCTGCACTTTAGGATGTGGAGGATGCTCGAGATGAGGTTGTCAATGTTGGTCACCATGGAAGGAGCAACATAGGCCATAGATATGCCCCTCAATTCTTTGATGAGGATGACCCGGACATTGAGGAAGTCGGGTCAACCAGAGCTATTATACCACCACTATTGCCTGCTGGAGAAAAATTTGACAGCACTAGCACCATGATCCAATTATTGAACATGAAGGGGGTGTTTAGTGGTCATACAGCTGATGATGCAAACCTGAACTTAGTGAACCTTTTGGGAATATGCAAG
>JACEIK010000412.1:58208-77666 GCA_018107945.1 Datura stramonium | reverse complement strand
ACTTTACGGCTAGGAGCACATAGACACTAGTTTGGAGCAATTCTACTTACCTTAGTCCGGTAGCTCGACGATTCGTCGGCCATATTTCGCGAAACAAAATTAGTAGGAATGCTCTCTGCTGCTAAATACCTCGGTACCTGAGGTTAATTTAGATTTGGACTATGTTTGGCAGCGTAATCGAACGATAATATGAAGCATGAGCAGGTTTTATATTGTTTCAATTGAAAAGCATGTTTCAAGCTTTATGAATTAAAAATCCCATTGATGAAAAGTTTATGAAAGAAGAGATTTGTGATGAATGTATGATTATGATGAGATATTATGATAGAAAACATGTTTTCAAGCTACCCATGTTTATGATCATGTCTTCAATGTGAATTGAGTATTTTTAAGCATGATAAAGCTTTGGGCAATGCCCACACGTTCAAAGTGTGATTTTTGATTTTCCGAATTAAGCTTACCACATGATTTTGGAGCGAAGACTCCCAATTATCTTTCCGCTTGACTTATGGTTTGAGTTAAAGCTTCTCATATGCCTGATTACATATTTGATATGTATTTGATGATTGAGCTTCGTCAATAGATGATGTTGAGCTTCGTTTGAAAATGATGTAGAGCATATGTATGTTTTTGGGAGTAGTGTTTAGCACCAAGTAGGCTAAGGTTCGATCACCCTATGCCTCAGAACTACGTGCCAACATAGGTTATTACTTATATATATTACTTTGGGACCTCCCTTGTTAGCTATCCCCGAACCTATTGTCCCATGAGCTTGATATCGATATGATGGTATCGTCCCTAGCCCTGGAAAGGTTTTGGACGGCTCTACCCACTTGAGTGTGATCGTTGGGACTACGTAAGCTCTATCGTGGTATGTCGTTTAAAAGACAAGTCTCCCATTGTTCCTTATGATTTCAGTTATGCATGTTCATCATTCTTGAGATTTATACTTTGATACACGTTCTAAAACAGGTTTGACTCAATGTTCAGTTTTACTCATAAATATCATATTTCATCTTTGAGTCAATTAATTCAGTTAAGATGTATGTTATGTTATGATGAGATCACAATTTCAGAAAGAATGCATTCAATCCCTACTCTCAGATTCTTAATATTTATGATTTATATTATGCACTGTCTTTAAATGATTTTACCTACTTACGCGGTGTCACTTACCTTGAATACTCAGTACATTCCACGTACTGATCGCATACTCTATGTTGTATCGTTTCATGATACAGGACTCGACTCTCAGGTTCAGCCCAGTCCATATTCAGTCTTCAGAGCTAGCATCTTACGTTGTTGGTGAGTCCTCATCCCCTGAGGACTAGACTTATTTAGACTTTTTCTATGTATTTTCAGTTTCAGTTTGGTTGAGTTAGTTGGGGTCTTGTCCCATCAACTCATCATGTTTAGAGGTTTTTCAGACATATGGATGTATTCAACTTTATATTGTGTATTCTGATGTTAAGTTAAATTTTTACTTCCGCTATGATTATCTTGTTGATTTATTTAGTTTATTGATTGAGTTAGATGTATGCTTATGCCATGGGTCGACTTAGGGTCTCTCGGGTCTCCTCATCCCGTGTTGCGATCCGAGCCTTCGTTTGGGTCGTGATAGCCCATTAGGAAAAAACTAACCTACGGTGGCAATGTAGTTCTGGGAACCTGGATGGGCTAAAACCCGATCCGCTCGGTGCTAAGTACTACTCCCACTAGATAAACCTAATTTTTCTAGTAAGCTGATAGCTTGAAGTTGGGGCCCAAGATTAAGTCAGGGATACTTATCCGGAGGTACCCTTAGAGTCTTATCAGACCGAATATTGTAACTGGTGTTCTAAGACTGGTCAGAGCTGCTTATCTAGAAGTGTTGTAACCATCTGTGGAACTAACTAATAATTGATACTAATTCCTATAAATGATATCTGGGAGCATTACTGACACCTCAACGAAAGACTACAACCAAACTAATCAGCTGACACTTCTAAAAGTACTGAAAATAATAACATTTTGACTGAAATTGGACTTGCATGCAACAGACTGAGAATTCAACTGATATTAATAATATGGGAATTCTAACATTGATAGAATCAAGCAACATGAATAACTAATCAATTTTTCAAGACTCTAATTATTGTATTCAAGAGCTAGGGCTAAAACTCATTTACAGGAAACAAGTATCAACATGATCTCTAAGTAATGGAAATATAACTGCTAACCATATGAACAAAATTCCACATGAATTTGATTGAATTGTGACTGAAAGCTTTCTAACTTTCAAACCTCAGGGCTAGGGCTAATAAGAAAATTTAAATGGGTTTTGGGGAACACGGGAAGGATAATTCCCTTGCTAAATTCCCACATACCTGGCGATGAAAACCCCGAAGAAAACCCTTGAGAAGATATGAGAAGAAAGTCAAACCCTTGCTCTTGATCTGTGCTCTCTGACTAAGTTCTACGCTCCTGACCTTGAGAGAATGAGAGGAATGAAAAGGGAATGTCATTCTACCCCTTTAATTCTCTCTAAAACATGCTCAAAGTGATAGGGTTTAGAGAAAAAAAGCTGGAAAGTTTCTAAAATAACCCTGGGAGAAAATATAGAAAACTTCCCCATTAGGGACCAATGGGTCACACAATGAGTCATTGGTTGATAGCACGACTCGTTGGGCCAATCATTGGTCCTGGGCTTAAATTTTGGGCTTACTGGAAATTGGTAGGGGGGGGGGACCATGACTTGTTGGATGAAACAACGGGTCATTGGTACCTCTCGTGGCCACTAATAGTAATTCGAGCAAGAACACCGAACCCCCCTCTAACAGATAACACCACGACTCATTGGTAGAACCCACGAGTCGTGGTAACTGCCCGTCGTCACCACTGCCTTAGCTAGGAGGATTTCTGAATTCTTACAATGGATGGAAACCACGGCTCATTAGAGGTGACAACGAGTTGTGGGTTCCACTCGTGGCTTCTGAGGGAAATTCCAACCCTTATTGGAAATTCAACAAACGAGTACCACAACAAGTCGTCATAGCCAATGACTGTTCGTTGGACGACTGGTTGTTTTTGGGAAATGTTGATGCAGGGTTCTGAGCTAGGAATACCATGGATGACAAAATGACTTGTTACTCCTCACCAAGGGTCGTTCAATGCCTTGTTGGTTCTAGAAGACGACTGGAAGGGCTGACCATGACCCAGACAATGGGTCGTTACATCTAACAACGACTCATTCTCTCGGTTGTTCTAAGATAAATTTTTTTTATTTAATTGTTGAGTCTAAGTTTGGTCCAGGAGAGTTTCAGGGTGTTACGTCCAGAAAGAGTTAAAATCCCTCCAATGACAATGGGTGGAAGCAACAATTCATTGTTCTATTTAACGGGTCATTTTTTCCATCTGTTAGGAGAAGTTCTGAATTTGTTCAAAGTCTGTCCAGTGACTATGACTGGATACAAAGACCCATTGTTCCACCTAAGAGGTCATCCTTTCCGTCAATTGGTCGAAATCCAAAAATAGAATCTTTCAAATCCAGGACCAACGATTAGTCCCAATGAGTCATGGTCACAACCAGTGACTCATTGTATGACCCGTTGGATCCTGACGACAATTTTTCAAACATTTTCTCCAAGGACATTTTTGTAACTTTCTACTATTTTAGTTTCTAAACTATATCGTATTGGGGTATCATAGGGGGAAATTAGAGGGAATAGCCGACATTCCTCCCTCATTCTTTCCTCACACTCTCAAAATTCCTCTGTAAAAACTCAGACAAATAGTTCAAGGTAAGAACTTGGGCTTCAACTTCCATCTCATATTTTTGCACTCCTTCTTAAGAGATTTCTTCTACAGGTATGTGGGACTTCAACAAAGGTTTCCTTTCACTCTTTTGTCCCAAGATTTCAGTAATCCTAACCTTGAAACTTTAGAAATCATGACCTAGGGTTTTTCCTACCAACTGTTGAAATTCCCTACTTTTCTATGATGTTAGACTTTCATGGTTAGAAATATTATGTACTCATGTTAGCATCTTTAGTACTACAGTATGATTCCCCTGATATTTAAATTGTCCTAATGTTCTCATGAAATTGTGAAATGTTGCTTTACAGTGTTTCTGCTATTTTTAGTATACCCAGTAATAGTAACAGTATCATTTTGTAAGGATATTTAGTACCCTCAATTGTCAGGTCCTTTAGGCTCTCAGGACCCTTCCAGACAAGTAGTTATGACCTAGCGTTAGGACACCAGTTCGAGGTATTAGTACAGTTTAGTATTTATATATATATACATACATCTGTCATGTGTCTTCAGTTAGGAGTAGTACATAGCACTGAGCGAGCCAAGTTTCAAGAACTGCATGTCACTGTAGGATTTAACCCGAATGGTTTTTACAATTAGTGATCACACAGTCCAGTCACTATACCCAAGTAAGGTACGATGGGCCCTATCGATTGGGAATAAACATCAAACTCCATGTTTAGATCACATGGTTATATGTCGGTTAACAGACACTCCCTCATTACAGTACAATCATAGTCCAGTCCAATCTTACAGATTTCAGATATGTTTATGGCTTATATTTGCAGATTTATTAGTTCGTACATTATTTTTCTCAGATTATCAGACTCTTTCAATTCCTATGATTTCAGACACGGTCATTGTATGTCATGTCAGTCCAGTTTATGAATTATCAGCATGTTATGTTTTATTTGACATCTCACATACTTAGTAAATTCCAAGTCCTGATAGCATACTCTCTATATATCATTTTATGATATAGTTTTAGGTACCCAGTTTCAGCAGCGTAGTTAGGCTTCATCCGACCATATCCAGTAGCGTTCAGTGGTAAGTCCTCATTTTCTGAGGACTGGAGCTATTTTCTTTTACTCAAGTGTCTTGTTTAGTTATAGACTTTAGAGTTAGTTGGGGACTTATCCCAGCAACTCATCAATAGTAGTGGCTTTCAGACGGAGTAATAGTGTCTCAATTTATGACTCAGAGTTTGTTTAAACATTCTAGTTTTCAGTTTATTTCAGTATTTACTTATGGAATGTTTTTGGCAACTCAGTTAGCTTCCGATCAGTTCTCTCATTATTTTGGATCATGTATGTAATATGTCATGCAATGGGTTTTCTTGGGGTCACTTATGACTCTACGTACCGTGTCGCATCTAGGGTGTAGACTTGGATCGTGACAGACTGTGTCAAAGCATCCAACCTAGTGTAAAACTTTTCCAACAAGATATTGTCTAGGATCTAATGGTTCTGCTCCTAAAGGATGCATTACCTGAATCTTTCCAAATCTTTGAACAACTGTTCTACTAGGAGCTATCGAAAATAGAATATCTTGTCCCATTGCTCTGCCTTTTGCTAAGTGGAAACCACTTTTCTTAGTAGACACTCACTAACACCTGCCATGTATGGACTGAATTTTGAGGGAATTTGTGCAACCATTCCTTCACCTCACCGACCAATGAGTATATGAATTCTCGTAACCGGATAGCATTATCCGAAATGTTATTTTTCTTATGGAGGTTGCACACCGCCAAGAAATTCTTTAAGTGCTAATGGGGGTTTTCGTTTGTGGAGTTATGAAGCTACCCCTCTGCCTTAAGCATAGTGTAGATGCTTCTGTCAATCATAAATGACAAAGCATTTATCCTTGGCAGGATGATAGCGCTTACATAGTTAACTTCCTCGTTGACGTCTATAAAACTATTTTCCAAGTCTCCAAGCAGAAGAGCGGCCATGATCTAGTATGAAATAAGAAAACAAAAAAAGGTAAAAGATTAGTTCTAACCAAGCAAACTAGACTGATAGGGCTAGATAGGGCTTATGCCATAGTCCCCGGCAACGGCGCCATAATATTTGATGTCGTTCAAATCCACTCCTAATATCGAGTAGTATACATGATCGTAGCAAATATAGAACCCAATGAGAAGTTGGGGTTGAATCCCATAGAGACTACTTAAAGCCCAATCTATCTAGTGCTAATCAGTATAGTATTGCAAGATTAGAATCTATTTGAATTGAGAAAAGTAAAATTTAACTACAACCATCGAGTGCAATATGCTAGGGTTGTAATCAATTTGAGACAATTCTAGGGAAATGATCCTAATTATGGGTCGATCCCCCTAAATCACCCAATGTGGATAGACTGAGAATGGTCTAGGGTAAACATGCAAGAAATTTACTGTCACGTCCCACCTTGGGAGGCATGACTGGAACCTAGTGCCATACTAGAATCTAACTGACCTAGCTAGGCTTATGCACGTCTGGTGCAAGCCTGCAACTTATCTCAAGAAAACAACGGGCTATATCTCAGTTGTAAACATAACCTCCAGCCGACAAGGCCTTATAGCTACCTGTAAAGAAAACAACTAACAACAACAGGCAAATAAAGGGGATCCTATATGGGCCGACAAGACCACCATGATGTATAGTTATAACTGAGATGTAAATCAGGAACTAAGCTATGCTAAGGCCGACAAGGCCATTAACTAGCAGCTAAACAAGGCCCTACATGACCAACACATGAGATAAAACATATACAGGACCCACACGACCAACAACAAATAAACCACAGGAAATCTGTAAATATTCAAGCCTCTAGGAGTGGAATAATGGTAGAGACAGGGCCCCGACCTACCCATAAATTGTACAATCAAAAAAGAGTAAACCTTTTAACTGTTAGCTCAAAAGGAAAGGAGCCGAGTGCACTGTGAACTCTGGCTAAAAGCTAAGAAGGTCCTAATCCGCGTCTATCGGAACCCGCAGGAAAGAAATGCAACACCCCAAGATGGGCGTTAGTACAATATGTACCGAATATGTAAGGCAGTAACTTTAAATAACTGGATAACTGAAAGTACAGAACAAAAAGGACAGAGATACTACCTGAATAACATAACTTCCTGCTATCTAATTATTAGTGAATAGTGAAAAAAAGAACCTTACCTGGCCCCCATAAGCCGGAAGGTACAACCAGCATAGAATAACCCACCCGGGGCCCCTATAAGCCCTGACGAGTACACTTCAATCTATATACCCCTAGCAAGGCCACACTGAGTCAACTAATAACTATATCCATCCTACCAATCCCCTGGGTCTACAACTGAGCCCGCTTGGACCATGAATTGTAGTTGTGTCTGAGTCCAGCGGACTCTTGATATCTGCACCCCGGGCACCAGGCTCAAAGAGGGATGTGGTGCCGATACGGCATAAAATAGTCCAGCCATTGAATGGACTGCATAGGGCCCTCGGACCTCATCTTCACCCCTCACAGATGGCATATCGCTCCTTGGATTGATGTCATATAGCCCCTAGCGGGCGTGGACACAACTAGTAACCCAAGGGTTGGTTATGTAAGGCTATACAGGGAAAAATCAATCCCAAACTAAACATAGAGTACTGGTCTCAGCTAATAGCAATAGCTAATCACAATCGATATACTTATAGCTCTCTTAATGGGGTTCAATCTTTATTACAATGCTATAGAAACTAACTTGCAAAAGGAATTCGCCTTAACATACCTCGATCGCCGATTCCTGATTAGCTGGCGAGTTTCAATTCGTATTCAACAACTCTTTCCAACTGTAGTTGTATTACTGGGAGAATGAGATTAGTTTTAGTGCTAAATTAGAAAGAAACAATAGCTTTTAATACTAATAGCAACTATACTTCAACTTCACAAAATACGACCGAAAACGTATAATTTCTCAAAAATTCATAAGAGAGAAATGCTTACTTGAAGCCTATGACCGTATAGGAATCAATTTGGAGCAATTCTGATCACTTCTACTCTGCGGAGTTCCGATTCACCAGGTGTATTTCGAGAAACTAACTATGTAGTAATGCTCCCTGCAGGCTTATAACCCAATACCTGAAGTTAATTTCGATTTGGATGGAGTTTGGCAGCGTATTCGGAAGGAAATTACTTGAAAATGTAGTATTTTTCATTCTTTGGATGAGGGACTATTTATTTGATATAATACCAAATGATTCAATTGAACTTATATAAAACTTGGGTTGTGGACACGGGGTTTGTGTCACAGACCCCAACGTGGCAATCTTGGGCTATCTAAAAACCCTGAAATGCAGAAAAGTCCAATACAGGCACCTCACATGACACTATAACAACTACTTCACAATAAAATGGTAGTCAACTGAACAGTATAAATAACATAAATCATAAAATAACAGCTGAACAACAACCTTACCTTAACTGCATAGTCTTGACTAACCTTGGAACAGATTAGGATATCTATATTTCATTTTGTCTTCGGCTTCCCAAGTCATCTCTTCTCTATTCTTGCTTCTCCACAGTATCTTAACAAAAGCGACATCTTTGGTTCTCAACCTATAACCTACCGATCTAATATGGCCACTAGAACCTCTTCGTAGGCCAACTCCTTAGTAATCTGGACATCCTCAACTGGCACAACTTAGGATGGATCCCCAATACACTTCCACAGCATCGATACATGAAAGACCGGGTGGATAGATTCCAACTCTGGAGATAAGTCTAACTCATATGCCACTTGGCCATTCTCCAGAGGATCTGATATGGGCCAATAAACCTAGGGATAAGCTTTCCCTTTTTACCAAACCTCATTACGCCCTTCATTGGTGAAACTTTTAAAAATACCCAGTCGTCTAAATTGAATTCCAAGTTTATATGCCACACATCAGAGTAAGAATTCTGGCGACTCTGGGCTGTCAATAAGTGCTCTCTGATAAGCTTTACCTTCTCCTCTGATTGGTGGATCATGTATGGTCCAATTAATTCTGATTCTCTTACCTCAAACCAACCAATCGGAGATCTGCACTTCCGCCAATATAAGGCCTCATACGGCGCCATCTGAATTGCTGAATGGTAACTGTTATTGTAAGAAAATTCAATGAGGGGTAAATGTTCATCCCAACTATCCTCAAAGTCTAAAACACACGCTCACAACATGTCCTCAAGTGTCTAAATTGTACGTTCTGCCTGCCCATTTATCTGAGGATGGAACGCTGTACTTAGGTTAATATGCGTTCCCAAGCCTCTTTGAAATGACTGCCAGAATCTAGCTGTGAATTGTGCTCCTCTTTCAGAAATGAAAGATACTGGGACACCATGTAGTCTAACTATTTCCCTGATGTATAACTCGGCATATTGCTCGACTGAGAAAGTGCTCCTGACTGGCAGAAAATGAGCTGACTTCGTCAATCTATCAACAATCACCCAGATGGAATCAAAACTACGTCTGGTATGAGGTAATCCTGTCACAAAATCCATATTGACTGCTTCCCATTTCCACATAGGCACTACTATTTCCTGTGTCAAACCGTTGGGTTTTGATGTTCAACCTTTACCTGTTTGCAGTTAGGGCATTTTGTTGCACATTCTGCTACACTCTTTTTCATTCCAGGCCAGCAATAGATTTCTTTTATGTCATGATACATTTTCATCAAACCCGGATGAAGAGAGTAACGAGAGTAGTGTACCTCATCCATAATCTTCTCCCAAAGCTATGCTACATCTAGAACACAAAGGCGACCACTGACTCTCAGGACTCCATCCTTATTTACCTCGAAAGCTGATACTTCCCCCTATTGTATCTTATCTCTAAGTTGTGCTAAATGAGGATCTTCATACTGCCATTCTTTTACCTCCACTACCTGGGACGATACTGTTGTATTCTGACTTGTTGCCCCATTGTCTCCCGAGTGCACTATTCAGACGGCTAAGTTGGCTAACTAGTGTAATGCTCGGGCGAGTTCCCGCTCTTCGGGTCTCAAATGTGCCAAACTCCCCATGGATCTACGACTAAGGACATCTTCTACAATGTTGGCCTTTCTTAGATGATACAAAATGTTCACGTCGTAATGTTTCAACAGTTCTAACCTTGTCGTAGATTTAACTCTTTCTGAGTGAAAATGTACTGGAGGCTTTTATGGTCAGTGAAAATATCTACATGGATTCCATACAGATAGTGCCTCCATATTTTCAAGGCATTTACTACTATAGCTAACTCCAGATCATGGGTAGGGTAATTCTTTTCATGTTTACTCAACTGCCTCGAACCATAAGCAATTACCTTACTATGTTGCATCAGAACACACCCTAACCCAACACCTGATGCATCACAATACACTCCATAACCCTCTGAACCTTCTGGCAAAGCTAACACTGGTGTTGATGTCAACCTGTTTTTCAACTCTTGAAAACTCTGTTCACATGCCTCAGTCCAATGAAACTTGTCCGCTTTCTGAGTTATCTTGGTCAAAGGTGCTGATAAAGTAGAAAATCCCTCTACAAATCTTCTGTAGTACCCGGCTAATCCTAGGAAACTGCGTACCTCAGTTAGAGTTGTAGGTCTAGGCCACGTCTTTACTGCCTCAATCTTCTGCAAATTAACCTGAATACCAGCATCTGACACAATATGGCCCAAAAAGGTTACAGAGTTTAGCCAAAACTCGCACTTAGTAAATTTTCCATATAACTGGTGATCCTTGAGAATCTGGAGCATTGTTCACAAATGATATCGGTGTTCTTCTTTTGAACAGGAATACACCATAATGTCATCAATGATTACTATCACAAACAAATCCAGATACGGCCTGAAGATGTTGTTCATTAGATCCATGAACACAGCAGGAGCATTCATCAACCCGAAGGACATGACTATGAATTCAAAATGGACATACCTGTTCTTGAAAGCCGTTTTTGGGATATCTCTCTCTCGAACCCACACCTGATTATACCCAAACCTTAAGTCGATCTTAGAAAAATACTTCTCCCCTTGTAGCTGATCAAACAATTCATCTATCCTGGGAAGCGGGTATTTATTCTTGATAGTGACTTTATTTAGCTACCGGTAATCTATACACATGCAGAGGAAGCCATCTTTCTTTCTTACAAACAGAACTGGCGCACCCCACGATGAAGTACTCGGCCTGATAAAGCCCTTATCTAACAAATCTTTCAATTGTTCTTTCAACTCTCTGAGCTCAGTAGGAGCCATTAAGTACGGAGAGATGGATATAGGATGAGTACCTGGTAATAGGTCGATAGAAAAATTGATTTCCCATTCTAGGGGAATACCAGGAAGTTCACCTAGGAACACATCTAGAAATTCATTAACTACTGGAATGGACTGAAGATTCGGGGATTCTTCTTGGACATCCTGAACCCTGACAATATGATAAATGCAACCGTTTGCTATAAACTTTCTTGCCCGAAGATAGGATATAAACTTACCTTTTGGCATGGCTTCATTTCCTTTCCACTCTCGTATTACCTCCCCTAGAAAGTGGAATCGAACAGTCTTGGAGCAACATTCTAAATTGGCGTAACATGGTTCTTGCCAATCCTTACCTATAATAGCATCAAAATCAATCATATCTAGTTCCATTAAGTCAGCCAAAGTCTGGAGACCAACAACCTCTACTGTACAACCCTGGTAGATCCGTTTAGCTATAATAAAATCACCGACGGTTGTGGATACTAAAAAAGGTCGATGAAGAAATTCTGGAATGACACCAAATTTCTGAGCTACTAGTGGCGTCACATAAGACAAAGTGGAACCTAGGTCTATCAAAACATACACAGAATGAGAAAAAATGTCCAGCATACCTGTCACAACATTCAGCGACGACTCTGACTCCTGTCGCCTCGATAAAGCATAAGTGCGATCTATATCGGTGCCTGAGCTAGATGCTCCTAACCTGCCTCAGCCTCTGCCAGCTGGAGCTGAGGGCCTACGCCCTGCTGAAGTTGCCGGGGCACGTGACCCTACTGAAGATCTATCCTGTCGATCTCGATCATTCTGACCCCTGGATGGACAGTCTCTCATCAAGTGACCCTCTTGTCCATAGGTGTAACACGCAGTAGAACCTTACTTATATGCCCCAATGTGACATCAACTGCAAATAGCGCAAGGTGGCACAGTAAGTCTACTCTACTCTGACCCTCTCTACTGTTGCAAATCCAATGGCCGTGAGCCCTCACGGGGTCCTGACTGCCCGTGAAGACCTGGTCTACTACCCTCCTACTGTTGTGGAGGTGGGGGTCTAGGTGGTCTGCCTGATAGTCATGGCCTAGGTCCTCCCTGAAACTCTACCTGAGTGTCACAAGGTCTAGCCTTGCGGCGTTGCTCCTGATTTTCCCTCTCTATCTCCCGCTGCCGCTGCCTGATCCCCTCAATATTCTAAGCAAATGTCTGAACATGGGCAATATCCATGTCCTCTCAAAGAGTAGCTGTAATATAAGTCTCTACGTACTCTGGAAGCAGCCCCATAATAAATTGGTGCACTCTAGCTGGTTTGGTATCCACAAAAGTTGGTGCATGGGCCAAGGAGTCAAATGTCATAGCATACTCCCGAACACTCATCGAACCCTGCTCCAGATGTAAAAAATGATCTACCCAGGCTGGTCGGATTTCTCGTGGCAAATAGTGGTCCAGGAAGGCCTCTAAAAAGATGGACCAAGTCGGATGAGGAACATCTCTACCTCGGGATCTCTCCTAACTCTCGTACCATAGCACTGCTATGTCCCGCAACCGAATATTGCTAACTCAACCGACTCTGCAGCAGTGGCATGCATTACCCTAAAGATCCGCTGCAACTGATCCAAAAAGTCTTGAGGGTCCTTATCTCGATCCGTCCTTGTGAAATGCAGGGGACTCAGAGCGAGGAACTCTTGGACCCTCGAACTACCAGGTTCTCCCGAAGACTTAACAACCACAGGTGCCACTGATTGACGTTGTGCAGCCATCATCTGAGCTAACATAGAAACAACACTCATAACCTCCTGATCTGATGGCATCGGTATAGGGACTTCTAGAGGTTGTGCCGACACATATGCCGCTCTAGACGGTTCCTGACGGGGCAGAGACTACTAGGGAGACCGAGATGGAGTCTCCATGTCGCCCTCAGATCGGGCTGACTGGGGCACTCTACTAGTGCCCTCTCCTGCTGCGACGTCCAACTTCCTACCAGTCGTGGTCTGTCGCATATCCGACATTTCTCTGTAAACAAATAGAATATGGTAAGCATAGGGACGCAACCCTATATCGTACAGCTCTATAGCACGATTGGAAGAGAAAGAAGAGTAACCATCCTATCATGCGCCGCAGCCTCCTGCCTATAGAATGTGGTGCACAACACATCTATAGACAATACTTTACTTAGCACAGCTTGCAGAATCCCTAGGATACGACCTTCTCTGATACCAAGTTTGTCACGCCCCACCTTGGGAGGCATGACTGGCACCTAGTGCCATACTAGAATCTGACTGACCTGGCTAGGCTTATGCACGTCTGGTGCGAGACTGCAACTTACTCAAGAAAACAATGGGCTATATCTCAGTTGTAAACATAACCTCCGGACTACAAGGCCTTATAGCCACCTGTAAAGAAAACAGCTAACCGGCAACAGGCAAATAAAGGGGATCCTATACGGGCCGACAAGACCACCATGATGTCTAGTTATAACTGAGATGTAACTCAGGCACTATACTATGCTAAGGCCAACAAGGCCACTAAATAGAAGCTAAACAAGGCCCCACACAGCCAACACATGAGATAAAACATATATATGCCCCACACAGCCAACAACAAACTAACCATAGGAAATCTGTAAATTTGCAGGCCTCTGGGAGTGGAATAATGGTCTAGACAGGGCCCCGACCTACCCATAAACTGTACAATCAAAACAGAGTAAACCTTCTAACTGTTAGCTTTAGAGGAAAGGAGCCGACTACACTGCTAACTCTAGCTGAAAGCTAAGAAGGTCCTGATCAACGTTTATCCGCACCTGCAGGCAAGTAATGCAACACCCTAAGATGGGTGCCGGTACAATATGTACCGAATATGTAAGGCAACAACTGTAAATAACTGGATAACTAAAATGAAACTAAAAGTGTAGAATGAAAAGGACATAGATACTACGTGAATAGCTTAACTTCCTACTGTCTAATTATAAGTGAATAGTGAAAACAAGAACCTTACCTGGCCCACATAAGCCGGAAGGTACAACTAGTATAGAATAACCCACCCGGGGCCCCCATAAGCCTTGACGAATACACTTCAATTTATATACCCCTGGCAAGGCCACACTGAGTCAACTAATAACTATAGCCGTCCTACCAGTCCCTTGGGTTTGCAACTAAGCCTGCTCGGCCCCTGAACTGTAGTTGTGTATGAGTCCAGTGGACTCTTGATATTTGCGCCCCGGGCACCAAGCTCGATGGGGATGTGGTGCCGATATGGTCTAAAATAGTCCAGCCATAGAATGGACTATATGGGGCCCTCAGACCTCATATTCGTCCCTCACGGATGGCTTACCGCTCCTTGGAGCGATGTTATCTAGCCCCTAGTGGGCGTCGACATAGCTAGTAACCCTGGGGTTGGTTGGTTATGGAAGGCTATATAGGGCAAAATCAATCCCAAACTAAACATAGAATACTGGTCTCAGCTAATACTAACAGCTAATCACAATAGATATACTTCTGGCTCTCTTACTTGGATTCAATCTTTATTACAATGCTATAGAAACTAACTTGTCAAAGGAATTCGCCTTAACATACCTCAATCGTCGATCCCTGATTGACTAGCGAGTTTCAATTCGTATTCAAAAGCTCTTTTCAATTGTAGCTATATTACTGGGAGAATGAGATTAGTTTCAGTATTAAATTTGGAAGAAACGATAACTTTTAATACTAATAGCAACTATACTTCATCTTCACAAAACACGGCCGAAAATGTATAATCTCCCGAGAATTCAAAAGAGAGAAATGCTTACGTGAAGCTTGTGACTGTATAGGAATCAATTTGGAGCAATTCTGATCAATTCTACTCGGCGGAGTTCCAATTCGCCAGGCATATTTCGAGAAACCAACTTCTTAGTGATGCTCCCTGCAGGCTTATAACCCAATACCTGAAGTTAATTTGGATTTGGACAGTGTTTGGCAACATATTCGGAAGCAAATTACTTGAAAATGTCGTATTTTCGTTCTCTAGATGAGGGTCTGTTTATTTGATATAATACCAAATGATTCAATTAAACTTACATAAAACTTGGGCGGTGCACACGGGGTCCATGTCACGGACCCCAATGCAGCAATCTTGGGCCGTGTCATGGAGCCCATTGCGGAGGGGGAGGGTCCGTGAAACGTTGCCATTTTGGAATCTTATCCGGCCTTCTCCCTTGCAATATCAATTCCGCGCTCGTTCGACCTTTTCCGGGCCCTTTCTCATACATGTCGTACTCTAAAACTCTTGATTGACGTACGAATACGCCGACTAAATGTTAGTAGCTTACGGGGTGTATCATTTAATTAGGCAACCCATGGGTATCTTTCTATAGCACCATAGGTGTAAATCTACTTCAATTTTGTCATATTGAAGAGAACTCCCTTCTACCCAGTTGTTTGTTGCTAATTGTAATTCAACTTATGTCTAGGAGAATCCATTAAACAACGGTTATGGCTTGAGTTGTTATTGATTGATGATAACCCAACCTAAATTTTCTCTTTCAAGACTTATAAAGGTAATTGGATAGGAATGGGTTACTTTCATCACCAATCACACACTACAAAGAAAAAATCAATCAAATAGTCATAAGCCCAAACTCAATTTTACCAAATTAGGATTATTACAGTTCACAACCCTAGATCTGGATTTAGTTACTCACAGCAAGAAGAAGAAGAAGATAGTTAAATTAATTAGACATGCTTACAAATGGAAATTGAAATTGGATAAGAAATCTTCGATAGATGAAATGGAATATTCAAATTAAAAACTAAGATCTAGAATCTACTACGGAAACTAAGGCTAACTAGTTATTTCTACTCTCTACTAAAAATATGAATTGAAAGCTCTGTAAAAATTATAAGAAAAGTCTATTTATACTATGTCTCAAAAAGCCCAATTAATTTAAACTTTAGAGTGTCAGATGTTTAGGGACCGTCCTTTGGAAGAACGGACAGTCCTTTGATCCATACTTTGCAATGTGGCTTCTGTCCCCAGCTTGTCATCTATTTATTGACAGACCATCTTTGGAAAAGACTGTTCGTCCCTTGTACCGCACTTAAGAATTCCACTTCCGCCTAGCTTGAGTCTGTCCTTTAACTGACGGAATGTCTTCTAGAAAGACATTTTTCCTTCAAATTGTTGTTTAAGGACTCTATTAGCTTAGTTTTTAGAATCTTTTGCTGGACTTGGATGGTTGATGATGCGAACCGTCTATCAGACAGACGGTCCGTACATTATCTCATCCTTTGGACATTTTTCTGACTTTAAATGCTTTCATCTTTACTTTGCTTGAGTTCCTGAAACACAGCATAATAAGGTTAGTTTTCACTTAATTTTACTCCTAAAAACATGCAAAATGCTATCAAATGAAGCAAAGATGTACTCCTAATTTCCGCACATCATAAGTCTGGACGCTTTGATAAACTCAAGACATTCAAGGCAGAACTAAAAAAAAGTATCATACAAAATATATTAAGTCATTGCAATCTAATCGTCATAGCGAGTACATCTTTGTATAGCTCATTCAGCATGAGATACATACTATTAATCATGTATTTAGCTATAATATTTATTATAAGGCAATTATTTATTCAATTTTAATAAAGATTTAGTAGATCATATTTTCATTTATGTGTCCTTTTACCTATATAGTAGTTGATTTAATGTATAATGCTTTCACTTATACACTAAAAATTTAATCATCATTTCTTGAAGGTATAAAAAATTTTCCACAATCTAAGATAGAATAGAAAACAAGTTTTTGAATAATATTTATCCACTCAAGTACTGAAAGAGTTTGGTGATTAATTTGGGATCATTGTAGAAGACTACAGAACTGGAGTTCAACCTACTAGATATATTTGTTTATGCTTCAAGAGATATTTTTTGAATTAAAATTCAGCAAGTTTATGTGTTCTAGCATGATTATATGTGTATTGGCATGAACGTATGTATTATCTATTATTCATGTAAGAAGTGTATTTCTATAATGCTTTCATTGTGTATTACTTTCTAATAGTAAATACATCCAACCTCCTTCAGAAATGACTTTGGGGTCTATTTATAAAGGTGAAAAAATTCTTCAGACGAACTTATAGAGGACCTCTTTTTTCCTTCCTGTGGTTATGAGAAGGAGAAATTTGGAGCATCTCTTTTATCATCTTTGGTGAATTTTGGTGAAAGAAGTACATGAAGGACCTTTTTTCTCCTTTCCGAGGTGACAAAGTTCACAGTCCATTCTTGAGGCTTGATGAGGAATGCCTTTTGTAGACTTGGTGAGCAAGAACATGGAACACTCTTTCTTTCAAGATTTGATGTAGAATAACCTTTCTTGAAACTTGGTGACGAAGTTCATAGAGAGTCCTTCGATGTGGCTTGATATAAAATACATGATGTCTTTCATCCTTTAATCCATAAAAAATAAGTTCATGGATTCTCCAAATCTTCAAGCTTTGACATGGAACAAACTCATCTTATAACTTGGAAAAGAGTTCATGAAGAGTCTCAACCTTCAAATTTTTTTGATTTTCAATATTTTGCATCTTTGAAAACTTATATATATTGATGTAGGAGCAATGGAATTATGAGCAACATGATATTTTAAATACCGGACCTTAAAGGATGTGACTATACAAAAACCATAGCCAATGTCTTTTAGGATTGGTTGGAATTTTTTTTTTGAAGTTGGTCTAGAGATCTGTCAGACTGCTTTCCATATTTGCATGTTTTGTTAGAAAAAAATTATATACTAAGAAAAAGTGTTCAAATTACGAGACCCCTCAGCGTGGGTACTATAAGTTGATCCTTTATATTATGTTATATATATTACGTCAATCTTGTCTAAGGTGAAGGTTATTATGTGACACTAGTAAAGTTCCTAAGACGATGATGCGTGAACGAATGCTAACTAAGTAAATGATACTAAGCTTAATAAGGGTAGATGAGTTTATTAAAATAATGATTACATGATATGGTTGTCCTCCCCCCCCCCCATATGTATACGTGTTTAAGTACTTAAGGTTAAAAGGAGATTCTATGATTCCTCTCCTAAAGTTAAGCAAATGATGTGTCAAACAAAGTAAGCTAAGACGAAAAATATTGATGAGAGAAGTGACTAAGTTGTTGATATTAAATTGAGACGTTAATAAAAAGGGAAGATAAGGTGAATACTAGACCTTTTAAGGTAATATGCAAGTTATGTGCTTCTTGTCCGTAATTGATTTTAAGGGCCTTTAAATGGTGATTATCACGATCAAGATATGGTTTAAAAAGTAAAATCTGTCAATTAGGTAATAAGGTAAGTACGGATAGATATTGATGAAATAGATAAAATGAGTGTAAGGATTAAAGCGTAGAATGACGTATTGTGATTGGAAAGAAAGTCCAGATGAATAAGGTAACTAGAGCAAAAAGATGCTAACTTAAGACGGAAAGGTTCATGATTGTGAGCAAGTTAAGTAAAGTAAATGGCTAGCAAGATAAACCTATGCTCTCGCGATATCTAGTAAAGGAGTTATGAAAAAGGTTGTTTAAGTACATTATGCGGTGAGATGATGTATTGAAATTAAAGTGTTAACCTTCTACAAAATGATTAGAATTGAACTTCTATGAGATAGTAACTTAATGTTTAAAGAGAAGTTTTCCATCACGTTTCTAAATAATTATGTTAAGTTATGCATCTAAGTGTTGAAATTATCTCTCAGTCTTAAAAGGTTAATCCTAAAAGCTTCTACATTTCTTATAATGATGTTAAGCTTTCTTAAGCTCCTCAATTAATTCCAAAGTTTGTGTACGCTACTCCAATGTTGTCAGAATTATGACTATAAGTCCTTGTTTCCTTAGGGATGGCATGTCGAGAGTTACATTCGAGTTTCTAAGATTAAAGGGCTCCAAGTTCCAGAGCCTTAAGTTATGTCTTCATATCCATAAGTTATGTTGAAATGTTTATATTAACCTAAGAAGCTTCAAGTAATTATATTTTGAGAATAATGCTAATGACTCCGTCAAGTATTTGAATTTACATAAAATTCTAAGAACTCAAGTCCTCATGAGTCTCCTCAGTGAAAGTCTTAATTTATACAATTCTCATGCTATGACATACAACTAAATTCTTTTAGTTATTGATAATGCTCAAACCACACCTCTAACTGAAGTATGAAGCAGACGTTGTTAACAGAGAACCCAACTAGAGGTTGGGGTCGATCCTACAGGGAATATGGAAGGATGTAGAAAAACGCTAGTGCTTAAGCTTTTTAGTCAATTATTACTTAAGAGGGGGGATTTGTAAAAATAAGTAACATTGTTGAGAAGTTGGTGGTTGTTTCCAAATTTATGCAATTAACTAGGGTAAGTTTTCCCCATGGATCCTTAACTACTTCGGGTTTTACACTAGTGATCTATTCCAATACTTTACTTATAGAACTGATAACTTAGGTTCATTCAAATGATTG
>JACEIK010000412.1:10453-50154 GCA_018107945.1 Datura stramonium | reverse complement strand
ATATATATACACATCAATTTTTTCATATAGCTTATGACCAACAAATTGAGTACACACACCAATCCTTTCCCCCTTACTATTCACCCATTCCTTTGATCATTTCCTTCGAACTAATGTCTCAATAAAGTGCAATAGGACCTATTTGGATCAAAGTAGCATTGAGGCCATTCGAACAAATAGGGTAAGGCTAATTAGTGAGGCTATTCCAATAAAAATGGGCTTGAAGGCTCAAATGGGGTTCACAAGGGATAACATCAAGGTGAGGGACAATGAGTGATACGCGTCAACTAGCTCGGTTCATAAAGATGTTCGTTAATCATATCTGCTAAGTTTAATGTTGCTTTCAGCTTTTCATACACACAAAAAAATTCTAGATGCTAGTTAGCAAGAAATATAGCGAGTTCTGACCACACATGGCACAAAGGTTCAAACTTGGTTAGCTTAGACCTCTTTTACGATTTCATCCACATTGAATGACAAGAACAATTAAGCCTACCATCTTATAGTTTAGAGTTAAACATCAAGGCCTTATGTGATCCTACGATTTCCTCATTACTAATTGCTGTTTTTGAATGCATATCCATGAAGTCTAGCATCTGATCAAGTGGAGTACTCTAGCCTACTAGCGATGGCTTTTATTTCCTACACATGACTAATTTCCCTTAAGACAGTCGTCATCCATCCATCATAGGGAATAGTCTCTACCTATGACTAAAAAATATATCTACTCGGTTCAAAGGGACTATTCTCAGGAAAAGCACCGAAAATAAAAGCCGAGAAAGCCAAAAAAAGAAAAATGAAGATAATTACAAGCACCAACAACAACAACATAGGAACAAAAACAGATAATCTTACTAGCTATTGCATACCCTTAACCAAGTCTTATTCCTAGATAAAAATTACATGTCATAGCGTTGCTTTTTGTAGTTAGTATATGCCACATTTTTCATAGAATCGCATAGATAGAAAAACACAACATGACCACCCCACACTTAAAATGAGCACTATCCCCAGTGCTTGCAACATATCAATGTAAAAATAGAGTTATGGTGGTGAAGACTCCCTGATCAAACAACTGTTTCAATCTCCTCATTTGGTGCAAAGCCCTCCTCACCGAGGTCAGAGTAATCCACATCATTATCATCGAGTCTTCCCGGCATCTCTCCTCATCTGTCGGCACATCATCATCCAATGACTCTACAAATGTCGGCCCTATTCGACACATAGTCATGGAGGGGGCATTGAGGGGATACTCAATGTCAACATAACACAATTTTTCTTCAGTCGCTGGCCTTCCCCCGATACACAACTACAACATCTGCAACCCAAACATCCTAGCAGCATAAGAGTCATCACGAGGATGTTGCTCGGCTAATATGAGTATAGGCCCATATGTAGTATTCGACACCTTTGTTTTGGTCACATCTATTGCACCTCGGTCAACTCGTGGCCTATAGTCCAATGCTTCTTCCTCAATGTCATGGCCCCTCAAGAATGTGGTAATTAAACCCCCAAAGCCATACCTGTGTCTGATATGCAATCTAGCCTTCTTCATGGCCGACTTGATCACAGCACCAACATTGATCTCCATGTTAGTCATCAATGCATAGACCAAACAAACTCTTTCCCTAGTGACATCTGTCATATGTACCCCTGGAATGAGGTAGCTGCAAACAATCTTGAGCCAGACTCGTGCCTCTCTATTCATCTAGGAGTTGGGCAAGGTCTGGTGGTAGCCTCTATCCTTGTGGTGGATCTATCTAGCAGTAGAGTGTTGCCCACAAAGTACATGATGAATCTCAGCATAAGGAGGAGTGACGTTGAGCTACCTAAGTGGATGTGGGTTTGTATTTGGGATACCTAAGATTGCATTTAGGTGATGCACCTCAAATTGAACCACTTGACCCCTAATCTTCATGGCGTGGCTGCAAAGAGTGGGATCCCAATTTGCATAAAACTCCTGCACCATGTGCAAATTACATTCCCTGGGCTCATTAAAGATGAATTTCAAACCCAGGGTTTGCAATCTCTGCACTATGTGGGGAAATTCTTGCAGCAAACTCTCCCGGTCAATTCTCTCCTTTGGGAAGTATCTGGACTCCTTATGCTTTCCATACCACTTCTTTCCTTCTTCAACCACCCACCAGGTACCAAATCACCTTTTCTAGCCCCTGGGAACTAATGGGGCTGTTGGCACAGCTGCACCTGATTTGATTCTCTTTCGACCCCCGCTAGAGGTCGAAACACCTCTTCCTTTATTCTGCCTAGTCGACATTGTACCTATTCAGCAAAGGCAAAGAGACCTAATTAGTCAACAGTTAACATGGCTGACTAACACTAAGTCATGGCTTTGGTGGTCACCCCACACTTAGTTGCTAGCATGGGTTCACTAGTCATAATTATTCGGGTATTCAGACTTCCCCTTCTCCATAATACAGTGACAAGTTTTCCACATTGAAGCATAATTAGCAATTTGACAAGATTAAGCAAACACAACTGTATACAACATTGTCAGTTAAGGCACTTTACATTGAGATATTGAACTTGGCAATTATCTTGTACAACTCAAACTTCGTACATCCGAATAACTCAGACCCCTGACACTAGCATTTACATGAAGTTTATATTGCTTTACTCAGACTTCAAGCAATTGAGGACTGGTAATCAGGAGTAGTTACAATCTATATATGCCCACATTTACAAAGAATAGCATTTTGGCACAATGGGGCATAGGCATAGTGTAGTATGTAGTGTAATCTAGCATGTCCTTACAAACTACATGTAACTTACACTGCACAATTCATATGTCACAGCCTAACAACGTTATCCTAATTCAAGATGCACAATTAAGCAAAGAGAAAGATTCACCCCGACCCTTCATGCTTACTCCCTACATTCAAAATGTTTAACTCTTCATTCAAAATCCATATTTCAAATATGCACATAGTAAAACGGTGTATGTTGAGCAATTCGGCAACACCATTTACTCACTTCAATATGTGGTTTACCTGGTATAGAAATGTGGAGACAAACACAAAGAACATATATTCAACACAACATGATTTTAGCCCTTGCAATTCTATTCTCCCTAATATCTAGCCAAGTTATAAATTAGAACACCCACACTTTCACAATGTACATTTTTTTCACACCAATTGCAATCAGTCAGGGTTCTATCAAGTGTAAGAAGGAAGTCTTAATTACATTTACCAAAATGTTCTAACCTGGGCATGATTCTAGTGCCATCTTCTCAAACCCACATGTTCTTGCCCAAACTTTACATGAGAAAAGAGAGAGAAAGCCAAAACATACCTATTAATCTTGATCTTAAGAAGAGAGGAGATGAAGTTGGCGACCTAGGGCCACGTCGCATTCACGATGGAGTGAAGTGTGGTGAGGGGGAGGGATTTTTTGGGTCTTGTCGTGTTAGAATTGGGAGATTAGGGCTGAAAATGCTGAATAAAACATAAAATGAGGGGATTTGGGGTGGGCCTACCAACATTTTAACGAGACCCGGCAAAAAATATTCTTGACCATGTCACGTGATTCTATCGCGAATAACAAGCTCCATGACATAGTGCTATCGCGCACTCTCACTGTTTTCAGGGTTTCCTTTTTAATATGCCTCCGTTACATGGAGGCTAACGTGGAGATCAACCTCTGTGGCGCGGACTCATTGCGCATGTTTACTGTTTGATCCTACTTTCCCCTTTCACTTAACCTTGCACTTCCTGCCTTAATTTTTATTCCTGCAATGTGTTTGTCCCTTAAATCATTTTTCAGTGCTATAGCATCCTGCAATTCATCCAAAAACAACAATAAGTTAGAAAATAGCGGGTTGCCTCCCACCCAACGTCGTAGTTTTATTCATGGCATGACGTTTTTTTAAATTAGTCCTAACTATTACAGTACAACCACAGGTTGCCTCCCGTGCAGCGCTTGATTTACCGTCATGGCACGACTTAACTCAAACTCATTCATCAAATAAGGTGATAGATGTCTTCTCTTGATTAACGCCCTCACCCCAATAATGCTTGCACCTATGACCATTCACCGGAAATGTGGCACTTTTATCTTCTTGCCACAATTCAACTACCTCGTGCAGGATCATCTTAGCAACCTCAAATGGTCCAGACCACTTGGACCTCAACTTCCCTTAAAATAACTTCAATCAGGAGTTGAATAATAACACCATCTGCCCAGGCTTGAAGATTCGAGGCACTATGTGCTTGTCATGCCATCTCTTGGTCTTCTCTTTGTACAACTTCACACTCTTATGGGCATGCCACCGAAACTCTTCCAGTTCATGCAATTGCAACAACCGCTTTTTCCCCACTAACTAGGGATCCATATTCAACTTCCTCGCAGCCCAATATGCCTAATGTTCAAGCTCCACAGGCAAGTGACAGGCCTTTCCATAAACCAACTGATAAGGTAAATTCCCAATTGGCATCTTATAGGCAGTCCTATATGCCCACAAAGCATCATCTAGTTTTCTTGCCCAATCCTTTCATTGGGCATTCACAGTTTTCTTTAGAATCAGCTTTACTTCTCTGTTCGATACTTCAACCTGTCCACTAGTCTGAAGGTGGTATGCTGTAGCAACTTTATGCCGAACTCCATATTTGGCCAATAGGTTTTGGAACCAGTTGTTAACAAAGTGAGAACCTTCGTCGCTAAAAATAGCTCGTGGGGTTCCAAACCTAGCAAAAATCTGCTTCTTTGCAAATTTAGCCACTACCTTGGAATCATTAGTGGGAAAAGCTGCGGCCTCAACCCATTTGGAGACATAGTCCACTGCTACCGAAATGTATTGATTGCTGAATGACAATGAAAATGGCCCCATGAAATCTATCCCCCACACATCGAATAACTCAACTTCCAAGATGTTGTGCAAAGGCATCTCATGTTTTCTGCTGATTGTGCCCATACTCTAGCATTAATCACATGCCTTGACATATGTTGCTACATCCTTGAATAAAGTTGGCCAAAAGAAACTTGACTGGAGCACCTTATGAGCAGTGCGCTCTCCTCTATGATGACCGCCATACGACGAGGAATGGAAGCTTCTCAACACTCGTGTCACTTGGCTCTCAGGAATGCACGGTCTTATCACTTGATCTGCACCCTGCTTGAATAGATATGGTTCATCCCACATGTAGAACTGGGACTCATACTTAAGCCTCTTTCATTGTTGAGTGGTTTCCTATGGTGGGTACACTCCACTTACTATCAGGTTCACTATTTTCGTGTACCAAGGGAGTTCCGCCACACTTAGTGCCAAGAGTTTTTCATTAGGGAACTCTTCTCGGATGCGCCCAATATCACTCACATGTGACCTGTGCTCTAGCCGCGACAAACGATCTACTACCTGATTTTTACTACCCTTCCTATCTCGAATTTCCAAGTTGAACTCCTGCAGAAATAATATCCATCAAATAAACCTGGGCTTAGCATCCTTCTTGTTGAACAAGACTTGAATCGCCACATGATCCGTGTGCACCAACACTTTTACCCCAACCAAATAGGACCTGAATTTATCAAATGCATACACCAGTGCCAGCATTTCCTTTTCTGTGATAGTATAACTAGCCTGAGCAGCATCCAAAAATTTTCTTGCATATTATATGGAGTGAAAATTTTTTCTCTCCTCTTCCCCAATACTGCACCCACGAACACATCACTGTTGTCACACATCAACTCAAACGGGCGTTTCCAATTAGAAGCATTCAGAATGGGAGCTTCAACTAGCTTCTTCTTCAGCTCCTCAAAAGAACCAACACATTCTGCCCCAAACTCAAACTTTACATCCTTTTCAAGTAGTTTGCACATCGGTCTGGAGATCTTTGAGGAATCCCGAATGAACCGCTTATAAAACCAAGCATGTCCTAAGAAACTGCGGACACCCTTGATAGACACTAGCGGTGGCAACTTCTCAATAACCTCTACCTTGGCACGGTCAACCTCCAAGCCGCTTTTTGACACTTTGTGGCTAAGGAAAATGCCTTCCTTGACTAAAAAGTGGCACTTTTCCCAATTCAGAACCAGGTTCGTATCTTCACACCTAGCTAAGACCCTGTACAGATTTTGCAAACATACAATAAATGAGTTACCAAAAACAAAGAAATCATCCATAAATATCTCTACATAGTCTTCCAACATGTCATGAAATGTAGCCATCATGCATTGTTGGAAGGTGGCTGGTGGATTGCAACGCCCAAATGGCATATGCTTGAAGGCGTACGTCCTATATGGACAGGTAAATGTGGTCTTCTCTTGATCTTTTGGGGATATGGCTATTAGATTATAACTAGAATAACCATCTAGAAAGCAATAATACTCCTGGCCTGCAAGTCTATCCATCATTTGGTCAATAAATGAAATGGGATAGTGGTCTTTCCTAGTGGCCTCATTTAATTTTCTGTAGTCCATGCAAATCCTCCAGCTTGTGACCGTGCGAGTAGGAATCAACTCATTCTTCGCATTAGGGATAACTGTCATGCCCCCTTTCTTTGGGACACACTGAATCGAGCTGACCCACTCACTATTAGAGATCGAATAGACCACTCATGCATCTAACCACTTGATTACCTCCTTCTGCACCACATCTTTCATCACTAGGTTTAACCTCTTTTGATGCTGCACAATCGGTTTAGATCCTTCCTCCGTTAATATCTTGTGCATGCAGAAGGCCGGACTGATTCAACGGATGTCTGACATTTTCCATCCTATGGCACTCATTCCCTTCTTCAGGACCACCAATGCTTCTTAAACCTGTGAATATGTTAGTCCTGAAGAAATAATGATAGGCAATGCATCAGCTTCTCCCATAAATACATACTTGCGGTGTGGAGGCAATGCCTTCAGCTCCAGTTTGGGGGCCTCCTCAGCAGATGGCTTGGATAAAGGATCCAAAGATCTTTGTAGCGATTCAAACTCCTGCTTCTGAAAGAACATGTTGGCTGCATTCAAAGCTTGCACCATTTCATATGTTGCAACATCCCCGAATTGATCATGGCCCACCAACGCTCTTTCCAAGTGATCCTTTGGGCTAATAAGCTGAAGTGTTGATTCTTGGTCAATAACAGTAATTGCTGACAGCTCCTCATAAATAGAAGGTAGCTTCATGGCTTTATAGACATCAAACACCTCCACCTTGTCATGGGCTCTCATAGTTAGTTGTCCTACAACTACATCTATCAATTCTTGTTCTGTTTCAAAAAAAGGGACATCCCAAAATAAAAGGTACTTCCGAATCTAGCTCAAAATCAAGAATTATGAAATCCACCAGAAAAATAATGGAACCCACTTGCACTAGCAAATCTTCCACAATTCCATCTGATCTGGCCAAAGAGCGGTCCGCTAGCTGCAAAATCATAGTGGTGGGTCTTGGACTCCCCAAACCCAACTTCTTGAACAATGAGATGGGCATCAAATTAATGCTCTCCCTAAGATCACATAAACCACATGCTCTAATTGACTGCCCAATGGTGATCTGGATAGTAAAACTCCCGGATCTTTGAGCTTTGTAGGAAGTTTATTCTGTATCTATAATGTACACTCCTCAGTAAGTGCAACTATGGAATACTCCGTCAGTCTGCTCTTGTTCTCCACAATATATTTTATCTATTTTGCATACTTAGGAATACCCTGCAAAACATCCACCAGTGGAAGATTAATGTGTACCTGCTTTGATACTTCCATAAAATTTTGGAAGCATGCTTCTTCTTTATGCTTCCTCAATCTCTAAGAGAAAGGGGATGGTGGTTGTGACTTCACAGCTCCGGTTGAATTTCTACTTCCCACTTCTCTATCATTTTCCTCGACCTTCTCCTCTATAATTTCAGCTATTTGTGCTGGCTTTTTAGTCACCAACTCCTTTAGTTGTTCTCCACTCCTAGTGGTGACAGCATTTACCTTCTTAGGGTCGGTGTTTGAATCACTTGGCAACCCACCCCGGGGTTGAGTATTCTGTGCTCTTGATTTTCGCTACCCTTCCTATCTCGGATTTCCATGTCGAACTCCTGTAGCAATAATATCCACCGAATCAACCTAGGCTTAGCATCTTTCTTGTTTGAATAAGTATCGGATTACAAAAAACTTGTTGCTCCCCAGTGCACGCGCAAGCGTATGCGGTCGTACAAGTAATAAAGTGATTCTTAAGAGCTAGATATCAAACCCATAGGGACTAGTCTTTTTAGTGAATTCACAAATTCAAGTGTTAATTAAAATTTCAAAGTGTTCATTTTTCAAGATTTGTAATTTGTTACTAAATCTAAGTGGTCAAAAAATAATTGGAAAAATAGTAATAAGAAACATCCAGGGTTAAGGCCTAACAATCATGCAATGCTACATCCAACTCGGTTCAAGTACTTTATTTCATTCATTGTCTCATAAAGTTACTGCAAAGTTCATGGTCTTTCAAGCCTATAAACACAACAAATTAGTCTCACAACTACATTGTTGAGCGGGGATGTGACGTCCTAATTCATGAGCAATTAACTATATGGAATGGTTTACAGGGTTTATGCCCTTGGTTATAGACTTTCTAACCCTAAACATTTAACTTAACTTAGTTTTACAACTACTTCTACGAGTGATGATGTGAAAATTCTAAGTAGGTTTCTACCTATCTTCCCATTTTATAACCAAGCAAGGCGAATTAGGTATATTTCTATCCTAACTGCGAATCAAGTCTTGAAGACTTTGAAGTTGCTTCCTGCATTCTTAGTTCTAACCTAGGTTTGCTCTTTCAAGTTTTTGCCTAAGCTTAACGAGTACATTCTAATGGTGATCAAACATTAAAATGAATAAAATCAAGAATGCAAGACAAAACACAAACGAAAACTTGAACCAATGTAGAAATCAAGCAATTACAATCATGTCATATGGCCTCAACTCTAGAAGAAGGGTTTTAGCCACTCGTGTTCATACAAGAGTTCCAAAACATGTTTGAATTTAAGTAATTACAAGGATGGATAAAAAAGAACTAAATAAAGAGAACCCTAGGTGAGTTTATTTTGTTCTCCCTTCACTCCTCTACGCTTTCCCAAAAAAATTGTGATAATGAATTTAGAAGCTGAGGGTTCAATTTATAATAAGTTGGAAAAATGCAAAATTTGGCCTGTGGTGAAACAGATCCGTGCCACGTTACCCATCGCGGAGATTTTCCTCCGTGACATGCTGGCTATCGCGGAGATTTGCCTCTGTGACACTCTGCTATCGCAGATGCTCACTATTTTGCAGCCCCTGTTCATATAAATTAATTCTTTGCTCCATGGGAGGTTGTTGAACGCCCAATGCTTCTCTATGGCACGAAGTTAACTCAAAATGTCCTTTTTATCTCTTCCCACCATCCATAATCTGTACCTTAAAATTTATCTTCAAGATTAGGACCATTATCTTCACATTGAGCTCCATACATTGGCAATTTCAACCTACAAAGAGAGCTAATCATATTTGTTAGTCAATGGCCACAAATTACATAAAATATGACATTATTCTTAAATTAAGGTACAAACATGGCTATAACATGGGTATAAATAGTCTTTGGGAACCACCTGCGCCATCCCTAGTTTTGGAGTGACAAACTTGGTATGAGAACGAAGTCATATCCTAGGGATTCCACAAGCCGTGTTTAGTAGAGACTTTCTTATAGGCATGTTGTGCACTATACTTATAATCGTAGTGTCACAGGATATCCGAGTTGTTTCATTTTTTCCATTAATAGATCATATTGTAAAGCGAAGTTTGTAAGTGATGTTTGAACTTTAAATCGTTTTTATGTTTCAGAATTTGCCTTCAATAAATGAAATCGCTGGGCGAGATTTATCAAGACGATGTCGGAGAGGTTACCGCCCCCTCATACCACGTGAGATATATTAGAAGCTCAAAGTAAGTTTCCTATTCAGTGTACTATAGTTCCTTTAGCTCTAGTGGGAGCTACAATGGAAAGAAATTTTGTCCCTCTTGTAGCCCCAGCTCCGGTACAACCCGAGGAGATAGGATTGTTTCTCCTCCGCACCGCTATACCTTAGGTGAATTAGAGGCAATTTAGACTTTGAGAAAGCATTCCATATGTTAACCTGAGTGGTGGCACCATAATCAGTAGTTTGAGTCGATAATGGGATCCAGGGGAAGTACTTTTGAGAGTTTTAGGGCCTATGAGTTTTTTAGCCTAAGTCCTCCACCTTTATCGGGATCGGACCTGATAAGGACCCATAGGATTTCATTGATCAGACATGCAGAGTACTGCATATGATACAAGCTATGGGAATAGAGGTTGTGAAATTGACATTATTTAGGCTATGTAATGTGGCTATCCTATGGTTTAAGGATTGGAAGTGATCCATAGGAGCCTAATACACCTCCATTTGAATGGGAGAAGCTCTCACAGCCTTCATGGATCAGTACTTTCCACGGCAACTTTGATAATTTTTGCTGATCAGTTTTTGCACCTACAGTAAAGCAGCATGAGTGTTCATGAATGTAGTCTCAAGTTTAATTCTCTGGCCCGATATGCTCCAGATATGGCACGAAATATGAGACATAGAGTCCATTGATTTGTGTTAGGCTTGGGACCCCATCTAGTCTAAGATTGTTTGGGGGTTGTTCACTCAAATAGATATGACTATTGCTTGATGTAAAGCATTTTCTCGGAAGATGGAGGATCTGATTCACCATCCCCAAAGTGGGGCCAATAAGAAAGAAGAAACAGAGTAAGAAGTCTAGGTCGACAGGATCATTCAAGGACCCTTGTAGCTTTTAAGGCCCAAACTGGTCAGAGGCTCAATTTTTCCTAGAGATTTAGTCCCTTATTACCTTTTATATCAGACTTCAGTTTCTTTTATTCCTATTGTTAGGATCTTGATAGAGCAAACAAAATTGTCTCCTCCACAAAGGTGCCTAGTGTGGCGTGGGATCCATTTCGGCCCATGTGTGTAGGGGTAAAATGTGGCGTTATCGTTGCGAACAGCCTGATCATATGATTAAGCATGACTGCCCTTTTAAAGATAAAAGAGACACAAAATGATTTTTAGTATTGGCAGCAAAGGTCGTGGTAAAAGTAGGCAAGAAAGAAATTTAGGTTTGAAGCATGTTTGACACCGATCCCAGGTCTTAAGAGGTTAATGGAACCAGGCATGGTTGTTTTATGTGATAATAGGTACTTTTTATTACTGTCCTTATATTGGGTTAAGGCTATACCTCATCTCCCACTTTTGTATGATTTTTACACTTCCTTATAATGTTTCCTGAATTATGATTTTTACAATTTCTTGTAATGTTTCCCAAAGTTATGAATCGACTTGAAGTAGTATCCTCTCCCAAAATAGCATTGGAGCCAATCACCACCTCTGTGGTAGTGTGTATGAATTTGTTTACAGATTATAAAAGTTGCCGAACATATGGGTGCTAAGGCACACCTATTTTGTTATCAAATAAATAAATTGAATTGAACAAGTATAGTATGACGACTGCAATGCCGATTATATGTATAAGGGCATGGTTTGAAAGAATAGCATTTTGAGAAGTGAAATGTCTCCTTAAAGGATTAAATTGCTTATGAGTTACTATGTCGCTAAGAGAAGGATAATCAAAGGAGTTGTGAGGAAATGACAATATCTATATAAATATGTATTATTTCTTTTTTCGTATAAAGCAAATATGCATTATGTATTGACGTGACTTTGGATAAGAGAAAAATGATGTGGGAAGATAAGTAATATCGAGGCCTTATATAGATTGTATGTGGAAAATGAAATGAAGCACTTTTGTAACTTAAAAATAAAATAGAAGTATAGTTCGATATGAAGCGGCAATAGAAAAGGATGTGTTTACAAATATATGGAATGTATGTTTACGACTAAGGGTAAGGAAACGTTAAACGTATTATGGTTAAAGTTACTTCCTACTAAGGTATAACCTCATTCGAGGATGAATATTTTAAGGAGGGGAGGATATTACAAATTTTGAAAAAAAATTGACATTTAAAAGTGTCGTAAGTATATCAATGTTAAATGATTGAGGTAATTGCATGTTTATATCAAGGAAAGTGAACTATATGGAATATATTAAATAGGAATTGTTGAGCATCGAATGCATAGATGACATGATGGACAGGTTGGTAGGGTTGTAGAGGGGGCCTGGCAGCACACAGGCTGCGTGCCGTAACCCCAAGTGGTGCGATGGCCAATGTGGCACGCACCTCCCTTTGGAGTGATGGGCCATGTACACGCCCTAACCTACACCCTCCCTATATATAAATATGTTGCCTTTGTTGGTGAATCCTCCTTCAATTTTCCAGCAAGGGAGCAGCTTTCTTAGCTCTTAAAATTTTCTATATCCAGCAAGTGAACCAAGGGAACTCAAGTTATACTCCATTCCAATTTAAGCCAAGTTCGATAGAGTTTGTGGAGCGTCAAGGTTGTTTTTATGAATAAGGTTGCTGCATTCTTGCATTTCACGGCAGAAGGTTGAAGTGTATTTCCCCTTTTGTAGAGATTGATGACAAAGAAGGTAAGAGAAATTTCCTCTTAGATTCTTTCTGTTTACAATACTCCTTAAAGCATGTAAAATTATTGAACATTGTCGTGTGTTGTTGTCATTTTGCTGTCCGACGGACATGGATAATGGCTGAAATTTAGGCGCACTAGCCTCATCGAGTTATAAGAAAACAGCTGAAGGCATTTGAGTTTCTAGCTAGCATAAGATATTGGCTAAAAGAACTCAGCGGAACGAGGTATGTAAAGGTGTCCTTTTTCTTTGATTCTAGCACGATTCTGTGCCAACAAATAGTATAGAAAACGTATATTCTTAACCCAAGTAGGGTGCTATTTAAAAAGATATAAAGTATGGAAAATATGATTGGAAATGATGGTTATAGATATGTTCATAAACTTGCAAAAGGCAAAGCAATTGATGTAGAAATATGCTATTATATTGTATTGTCATTGTCGAGATGTAAATCGAGTCTAGAGACCAAAGGAGGGTACTATAAGCTGGTCGCTTATATTATGTTATATATTATGTCAATCTTGTTCAAGGTGATTGTTATTATGTGACACTAGTAAAGAGACTAAGACGATGACGTAGAACGAATGTTAACTAAGGGAATGAAGCCAAGCTTAATTGAGGTAAATGAGCTCTTAAAATAACGATTGCATGATATGGTTACCCCCCCCATATGTATATGTGTTGAATTACTCAAGGTTAAGAGGAGATTCTTGCGGATCCTCTCCCTAAGGCTAAGAGAACCACATGTTAAACAAAGTAAGCTAAGATTTATAAGCTATGATGAGTTGTTAACTTAAATTGATACGTTAATAAAAAGGGAAACTAAGATGAATACTGGCCTTTTAAGGTAAAATGAAAGTTATGTGCTTCTTTTCCATAATTTATTTTAAGGGCCTTTAAAAATGTTGAGCACCTATCACATATGGTTCAAAAGGTAAAGCTATCGATTAGGTAATAAAGTAAGTATAGATAGAGATTGATGAAATAAATAAAACAAGTGCAAGGATTAAAGTGTGGAATGACGTATTGTAATTCGAAAAAGTAATGATGAATATGGTAACTAGAGCTAAAAAAATGTTAACTTAAGACAGAAGGTTTCATGACTGCGGAACAAGTTAAGTAAATGGATAGCAAGATAAACCTATGCTCTCGCGACTTCTAGTAAAGGAGTTATGAATAAGGTTATTTTAGTATATTATGTGGTAAGATGATATATTGAAATTAAAGTGTTAACCTTCTACAAAATGATTAGAGTTGAACATCTATGAGATAGTAACTTAATGTTTAAAGAGAAGTTCTCTATCATGTTTCTAAATGATTATGTTAAATTATTTATTCTAAGTGTTGAAATTATCCTCTAGTATTAAAAGGCTAATCCTAAAAGCTTCAAGTCGCTTTTTATAATGATGTTATCTTTCCTAAGCTCCTTTTAGTTAATTCCAAAGTTTGTGTACACTACTCCAAGATTGTCCGAATTATTTACTATAAGTCCTTGTTTCCTTAGGGATGCCATAATTGAGAATTACATCCAGGAGCCTGGAGACTACACAACAATAGCGGCTCCAAGTTCTTGAGCCTTAAGTTATTTCTTCACGTCCATAAGTTATGTTGAAATGTGTTATATTAACCTAAGAAGCTTCAAGTAAGTATATTTCGAGAATCGTGCCAATGATTCCATGTATTTGAATTTGCTAAAAGTCTAAGAATTCAAGTCCTCACTAGTCTCCTCGCTGAGAAGTTCTAATGTATATGGTTCTCATAATATGACATACAACCGACCATTCGGTTTATATTCACGTTATACGTCTATATGTTCAACTCTTTTTGAGTCTCTTAAGTTCAAAGAAAAGTCATTCTACGCATACGTGTTCTTAATATATAAGTGACTATGAACACAGGTTTTTCGTAATCAATTAATCTAAGAACTCAAATCGATACTTTGTATAAGAGTCCTAGATATGTGTACATCTCAAAAGCCTACCTCGATATGGCTAGTTTTTTATCTATCTAGAAGCCTCTTTTAGTCGAGCCAGATAAGTTACTTTAGTAGATGTTATAATTCCTTAAGTAATTTTCTTTCGTTTAATCAATGCGCGTATGCATGTAGAGAGTTTTAAAGCACGACGCGAAAGGGAGAAGGCTCGGGATAGAGTGCACGAGCGTGTCATCGAGCTAGCAAGTGGAAGAAGATCGGAGGCAAGCCGACCGGCGCTGCGTCATGACCCTCCCCCGCATTGAGCAGCGTGTCGCGCCCATAAAGCGGCATGATGGGGGGCGCGCCGCACACCCTGTCCATCACCTTAATACAAATATATATACCCTTCTATAGTTCAAGTGGGACATATTTAAATATTTCCCAAACAGAAAGAGCAGCGGCCCTAGAGAGTATTTCACGAGGTTTGCTTTAAACTGAGGCCAAATTATGCTATTAAACTTCATTTGATTTCAAATTCTTCTTGGATAATGATTCAGAGGCCTACGAAGAACATATCTACGGAATTGAATCTTTGAAATTGGCCCGGCCCGGCGGAGTCCCACCGAGTAAAAGTCATAGGAATCACGAATCAAATCCTAGTCATCTAAGGTGTAATAATAAGTGTTCCTACAATCCGAATTCTCTGTAACTTGTCGGCTTTGGTTGAATTGGGCAGGTTATGACTTTTGATCGTTATGGTTCATATTCAATGTTGTTGTCCCTACTTCTTAATTGGAATAGCATGGTTTCCTTGATGTAAAAGCTATAATACTTGGAGGAATTACAAGTTCTGAGTAATGCAGGATTAATTGCTGCAGAAGTCGGCAGTTAAGGCATGTAAGGATAATCTCTTTGGCAAGTATTATCGTTATATATTTGATACGACTTTGTGCCTCTGTAATAGCTTCTTATTATATATGTTGTGGTTATTGCGGTGACATGAATTGAGAGATCAAATACAGTATCCTTTGTCAGGAAAGATTATATTCAATTTTGACTATCACTAGAAGCTTGGCTAAAGAGATTCCCTATTCAATTATTTATCCTCTAGAGAGACTAGTAATGTCTTGCTGTAATGAAGCCAAAGAGGCCTGTGGTTAGCTGTTAACATACTTCTTGGTTAAGTTAGGGCGGCATAGGGCATGGCTTGGCTATATAACTTTCTGTATGACACCTATATATATATACGTGAAAGCCTACCTACGTGACATTAGCATACCTTGACGCCTATACGACTAGAGTCAAGATAGAATGGCCTTACTCTTCGAGTCAGTGGAACCAGGGTTTCCAATGAACCCGTGGTACATTTCTAGGTGAACTATCTACTACTACCGATTGTATAGTTCCTTTCCACTCTCATAATTGGTCGCATTGGTCGCTCACAGTGGAGCCACCTTAGATGTTGGAAGTCCTGATAGACTATGTAATATCCTAAGTAGGACTCATCAGTTTATACATGGGCACGCCTCAGGCTATACACAGCGTATGCCTCATTCATGTTTCCTAGAAGGGCTAAGTTTAAGAACACCTGCCTATGGGGCTATGAGTTTCTTGCATGATTTATATGCTACCTAGACAACACTAGATTTGCACATATAGAGCTAGAACTTAAGTATTATGGTTTTACCTTCAAGTTAATAATTGTTTTGGTTGACTGCCCAGAATCGTAACCAGCTATTAGCATCCATGTAGTCGTGCATAGGTAAGGAAACCATAGTTGGTCGCCTACTTGACTTGTTGTCCACTTATGAACAACTATTGTACTAGTATGACCTTCGTGAGTATCGCTTAGGTCACCTCACCTCACCTTCCTTTCCTCGACTGCCAAATTGATTTTATAATTACTCCCATGACTAGCTGACTAAAGTCATGGAAACATAGGATACACCTGTTAGCTGCTATTTAGGAAGTTATAGGAGCTAAGATGACTTATATATAGTTAGAGGAGCCTAGATGGCTCATATACAAATACAAGAGCCCAGACGTCGCATACAATCATAGAGCTTAGATGGCTCATATACAATTACAAGAGCCAAGATGGATTGCATATAGTCACAGGAGCCTAGGATGGCTCATATATTGCTATAGGGGTCCCATACGGCTTGCATGACTACAGGAGCTCAAATGGTTCATATACAGCTATATGGTTTTACGGCCCATATATCGTCACAGAGCCCAAACGTCTCATATAGAGCTACAGGAGCCTAGATGGCTTAGACATAGTTGTAGAAGCCCAGAAGGCTTGGATACAGGTTTAGAGGTCGAGCATGCATTTCTATAGCTTACCCTACGGGACTACACCTCCAAAACAAATAGAGTTATAGTTTGCTTGCACTTATCGGCTGCATGGGGGTCCGTAGGTTGTCTTTATGTTGCTTGCACCTTCCAGTCTTATCGGGGCCAAGTTAAATTCTTGTTTGTATCCTTGTTTGCTAAATATAGTTTAAGAATATAGAATCATACAAATATAGTTCCTATTTTTATAATGGTCTACTAGGGACGCAGCTATGATTATGAAGACATATAGGTTAACTTTTGGCCCTTTTCCTAATTACTTTAAATTTTTTATCAGCTTCTATTCAGTATTGTTATTGCCTTACATATTCGGTACATATGTGCGGAGTACCGCCCATGCATGGGGCGCTGCATACTTGCCCCCAGGTTCAAAAAGACGGTTTTAGACCTCCTTAGTGACATCTAGATTAGCATATTAATCTCACTCCTTTTCTTCGTAGTTGTTAGTTAGAAAGATTTGCCCAGCTCTTTTGTTGTACAACTTGGGTATGTCGGAGCTCTATCCCAACCACTATTCCACTCTTAGAGGCTTGCAGTCTTCAGTTACTAGTTGTTGGCTGTTTTTGGCCGGGTGGGGCCGATGGATGTTGTTATGATTTGTGTGTTGACATGGGGCCTAGTTTAGCTATCGCTTATCGGGCCTTGTTGGCTATAGTCTACATATGACTATCTGTTTTACTTTTGTTATGACTTAGACAACATGGGGGCCTTGTCGTCCCAAGGCTGTGTTTACAACCGGGATATAGTTGTTTGTTTTCCTTTGATTTGATATTGATGGCGGGCACTCGAGATGCATATGCCTAACAGTCACCCTAAGTTCCAAAGTGTGGCACTAGGTTCAAATTACTTCTCCCAAGATGAGGCGTGAAACACGGTATCAGAGCAACGCTATATCCTAGGAGTCTGCAAGCCATGTCTTATAGAGTCTTTTTTATAAATGTGTTGTACACCCATCTTATAAGCAAGGAGCTACGAGGCATGATATTATGGTTACCCCTCCTACTTTTGAAGATCGTTCTATAGAGCTGAGTTGTATAGGATTGAGTCACTAAGCTTATGTTGTTATATCTATCTAGAATAATTTTAAGACAGACTATAGTCAGCCCCGAGTTGGGATAGGGTAGAAGGAGAGGTACCTGGCAGGTGCCACAGCTTGGGGACAAATGCACTGAGGGTGAAAAGGATACATCTTCTTGATCTCCCAAGATGCTCTAGGGCACCAAGTACCTCATAGGGTAACAGGACATGCCGACACTATTTCTAATTCTTCTTATACCTTTAGATCAGGACATCAGGAATATAGTATGTATATTGACCATATGATAGCTGCTCGCTGTCACCCAAAGAGTACCCGCTGTTGTCGGGCCCATTGAGGGACTTGGAAGTTTGAGGGTTCAAGAATTTTTGATTTGAGTCCTCATACCACGACAGTAGTATAAAGAAGACCCAAGAACCTCAAAGTTTAATTGCAAAGATATTTAGGGTTGGGTGTATGCTTTATCCGCAAAGTCAGTCAAGTTAGAAGTGTTTCGATTTTAGGATATATCACTCAGTGGTACAAGAGTTAAGAAAGATCTGAGAGTGCGTAGATGCGCTTCACCTTACTTCTTGGCCCAGCTTCGAGGCGTTCATAGACCATTATTTGCCTCTTTTGAGAAATTCAACAGGTCAGATAGAGCATTTCTTACACCCAAAGAGGGAAGAGCGAGCTGTGAAGGTATGTGTGCATTGAGGTTCCGATTCCTTGGCTAGATATACGCCAACATTAGTTGATACTATGCTAGTCTGGGGCACACCATTTATAGTAAGGTTTGCACCAGAATATATAGAGCCTTGTATTACAGCCATATTTCAAGAAGGAGACATGGATATTTCATGAATTAAGTACCTCAGATTCTCAAAGATCATAAGTTATATGTAAAGTTCTAAATGTGTGTTTTGGTTAAACTTGAAGTTTTCTGGCCATATTGCATCAGATATAGGTATTCAGGTTGACTCGCAAAAGCTAGAGACTATTAAGATTTGGCTCGTACCCACGACTCCAAAGGAAGGTTGCAGCTTTTCGGGGTTAGTTAGGTAGTAAAAAAAGGATGGTGGAGGATTATCCGCCTCCTATCAAAGATCACGATAAAGTTGATTCAAGAAAGCAACCAAATCCTAGAGGATCGAGGCTTGTGAGTAGAGTTTCCGGCCAAAAGATAGCTTGACATCTACAATAGTATTAGCCTTGCTAGAGAGCTTAAAGGGCTACGCGGTAAGGCTGTAGACATTTCATGTGGGCTTAGGATATGTCTATGCAAAGCACGCCAAGGTGCTTCAAGAAGACACGAAAAGAACTAATTCTGCCCATAACCTAGGATTGGCCGTAATAGTCCATACTTCGAAAATTTAGAGGCATTACTTATGAGGTCCTATGTAGACATCTCCACTAATCACAAGAGCTTCCAGTATATTTTTAAGTAGGAAGAGTTGAATGGCGTAGCAACGCTGCTGGTTTGAGTTTCTAAGGATCATGACATAGACATCTTGTATCACCTGTGTGAGGGCTAATGTTGTAACCAATGCCCTTAGTCACAGTCTATGAGCAAACTTTATTATATTTTAGACCAGAAAAGAGAAAATCGGCTCGAGAGCTGAACTAGTTAGCCTGTTTAGGATTCCATTTGATGGACTCAGATGATAGTGGGTTGTGATCCAGAATACGTGAGTGTCACCTCTAGTTTTGGAGGAGAAAGAGGATGTATGAAGGCCCTAGCCTAGTACAAAGATAACACGCAAGGCTCGGGCAAGATGAGAAGTCTTTGGCCTTGGTGATAACAGATAGATTCTTGAGATTCATAGATCGACATTACGGGCTCTAGATGGTAGGTCTGCCTCAGAATAAGGGAAGAAGTACATAATTCTCATTATTCTTCTCATCCGGGTCCGAGGTAAATATACCTTCATGAAATGTACCATGATATAAAAGAGAATTATTGGTGGCAAGGAAAGAAGAGAGATATTTCCGAGTTTGTAGCTGTGAGTGTCCCAATTACTAGTAGGTATACACTGAACATCGTAAAACCTAGCGGGCTGACTCAGAGATAGTCGTGTTTGCGGGAAGCGGGAACAATAAACTCACATGTGTTCACCGCATAGCAAAGGTAAATTTGACTCCATTGGGGTCATTGTTGAAGGTTGACATAATTATCTTATTTCTTGCAAGTCGTGGCTATGTTTTCAACTAAAAAATTATATTGGAATTGTACATTAAGGAGATAGTCCGACTGCACGGTATCCTGGCTACTAGGGCTCAAGTCATTTTAGAAAAGTTGGGAACATAGGTTAACTTGAGGAGGGAAGTGCAGATTTTTGTCCCCAAACATGGCCAAGAAGAGTGCACGATTCGAGATGCCCGAAGATATGTCATGGGTGTGTGTGCTAGGGACTTCAGAGTAAGTTGGGATGAATACATACTTTATCGAGTTTGTATAATAACAGTTACCATTTTACCATCTAGATGGCGCCTTATGAGGCTTCAGATAAGCAGAAATATGTCTCTAGAATGGGTTGAAATAGGCAAGCCGTGGCCTAGGGACTCCAACATGAGATATCGATGAGAAGGAATTAAGCTCATTAGAGAGCTGTCTATCGACAACTCGTAGTCGTCAAAAGTCCTATTCTGATATACGACGTAGAGTTAGAGTTTTGTGTCAATGATTGTATATTCTTGAGAGTTTCGTCAAGGAGGGGCATTATAAGATTTGGTGAGAAGGGACAAGTTTAGCCCTAGATTCATTCAGCCATACTGCATCTTTTAGGAAGATAGGCCAAGTGTCCTATGAGTTAGAATTTCCTTCGGGGCTAGAACCTCGCTCCATTCCGGTCTTTCTGCGTATCGATGTTATGCAAGTGCGTAGGAGACCTTCTTGGGTTATCCCAACGAGGATGTTCGTGCTGGCGTGAGGGATTGTCCTATGAGAAGACTTCGATAGCTATACTAGATCAATAGGTCCACAGAATGAGGGCCAAAGATGTAACCTCTATTAAAGTTTTATGAAGGAATAGAAATATAAGAAGAGATTATTTTGGGGAAGTCGGGGACGACATGAGGTTTAGATATCCTCAATTGTCTCACTCCTATGATGATAGCACATAGACTCGCATTTGTTACAAAATGGAGATAGATAGTTCTCGTGTATTATATTGTTGCTTTTGTTACTACTATTGTCAGTTGCTCATTTAATTGAGGTGGAAATGATGTTATTCATTGTTCAGAAAGCATCCGGTGAGATGCCTATGTTGGACTTTTTTGCATTTCAAGGTTCCGGATAGTCCATACTCGGCAGCGAGACTGTACAAAATTTTTTGGTAAAAGCCTAAGGACTAAAGTGTCCTAATATTAGATTACATTTGAGAACGAATGTTCCTAAGGGGGAGCTGATGTTACACCCCATAAGTTTTCGTCGTTTAACCAATGCGCGCATATGTTTGTTGAGAGTTTTAGAGTATGAGGAGAGCAAGAGAAGGCTCGAGGTGGAGCGCGTGTGCGTGTCATCGAGCTAGGGGCGGTGGAAGAAGACTAGAGGCAGGCTGCGGTGGGCACCGACCGGACCCTACTCCCCGCATTGAGTGATGCGTCACGACGAGTAGCAACGCGATGGTGGCACCGCACACCCCGCCTTAATACCTAAATATATATATATATACATATATATATATATATATGTATGTATGTATGTATATATATATGTATATATATATATATGTATATATATATATATATGTATATATATATATGTGCATATATATTGTTACACTTCGTAAGTTTCCCGGCACTTAGATGGCCTATTCGTGCTTGGTTAAGCATATTTGGAAGCCATACGCATAGGAAAAGTCTCGGGAAAAGATTGGACGAGAAACCTCGTCGAAAATCAAGGAAGAAGCCGCAGAGCCCTCCGTTGATGGCACTGCAGTCACGGAGGCGGGGCCACTGCATTGGCTCCTGTGGACAGCTGCTACCTGTCCAGGCCCAAGTATATAAAGCCCCCACTTCGGTTTCTAGGTGATATATCCTTTATAATTTCCAGAAAATTGTGAGAAAAGAGAGAGAGTCGAAGGGGTTTATGGCACATCGTCCGATTACGCTGTCAAACGAAGCCCAATCTCAAATTAACTCAGGTACCGAGGTATTTAGCAGGGAGCATTCTACGGATTTTGTTTTTAGCGGTAAATACGGGCTACGACAACCGGGCTGAGCTACCGACCTAAGGTAAGTAGAATTGCTCCAAACTAGTGTCAATGTGCTCCTAGCCGTAAAGTGAATTACTTCTCCCTTCTGACTTCTGAAAATAGCAAGTTTGACTGTCTTTCGATGTTTCCAAGTTTAGCTATAAAGGTATCGAAAGTGACGTTGTCTTTCATAATAGTGATGTATTTAGCACTAATTGACGTGTATAAGGAATGCAGCTGGAAAAATAGCTGGAGTACTGACCGAGCATCATCCGACAGCTTGATAACTCGAGGTTAAGGTATGTAAAGCCAGTTTCTTCGCAAGTTAGTAGTTTTAGCCTTGTAATCATAGTAAACTCCAGAATTGAGTTCCTGAGTTGAATGTTGAGTATTGAGGTGTCTAGTAAATCTGGTTTGCGTTGCCATATCGTACTCAGTCCGAAAGTTAGTAAAGCATGCGCCAAAGAGCAAGTTAGCATTCCAGATTCAGTATAGCCTATTATATGATTAGAAGCATGTTGTTAGAATAAAAGATGCAAATTTTCAGAATAAAGTTAGTAAAGTAAAATCAGATAGACAGACAGTATTATGGCTACAGACTCAGCTATATATTCAGACAGATGATATCTTACAGATTAGCCATTCAGGCAGATGATATCTTACAGATTAGCCATCCAGACCGGAGTAGTATCGTGGCTGACAGCTACATGCTTAAATAAAGATTACAATCGCATAACGCAGAATGAGACGAATAAGAAATCAGAAGTCAGATAGTATTTTTTCAGTTAAATATGTTTGCTATTTATGTGCTTATTTGGTTTGTTGAGACTTGATGTTGTGTGAGGGCATCTTATTGAGCGTCCTCGCCACCCCGGGCTGGTAATCGTGTTGCCCATCGAGCGGGTGGGTTTACGTCACCCAAGGAGTGGCATGCCGACCCCAAGCTTGACGAAGATGGGATGAAGCTTTCCCCATATCAGTCTTATCAGCACTACAAAGACAGATAGCTCCCGCTGAGCGCAAGCGCCAGTGAACGATACGTCAAGTACAGACATAGTGGCAGGAGTCTTGACTGCATATGGTTATTTATATCGGAGGCTATGGCTCGAGCCGAGACCAGGGGCCGGGTAGAGGTGCTCCTAGTTAGCAGACGAGTGGAGTGACTTATTTTTGGCCGGTTTTGACCAGTAGGGGTATATAGGATTGCTTGCTTGTTTGTGCCATCCGACTTATGGGGGTTGGTATTGGCTCTTGCTTGCTACTTGTATATCTATTTATGTGCTATATACTAGTTAATAGACAGCAGGCCATCGCGTCTACAGGTACGCTCCTGCCCTATCAGAACAGAAAGCCTATCTGGGCCTCATCGCCTTCTTCGCATTCAGCTTTATCTCCCCGCTATTCAACATTTGCTAGTTATGTGTTTACTATTCAATTTGTATTATTTCGCTGTTTTGCATACTCGCACTGGGCCGTATTGACGCCCAGTGGGGCGCTGCATTACTTGCCTGCAGGCACTCATAGACAAGGAGACGATCTCTCGTGATTCCAGCTAGCTATAGAGCCACGCTCCCGTCATCCGGAGCCTCGATTTTGTGAGGTGTAGATCTTTTCCTTTTTGTTGTACAAGACGGGTAGGTCGGGGCCCCGTCCCGACCATTTCTTTCGCACTCATAGAGGCTTGCAGATTGTATGTATTTATCTCCCCTGTGGTCAGCTGGAGCTTGGCCGTGAGGCCGCAGCTTTGTTGCAGCCGTTAGCATTTCGTTATGTTGGTCGTGGTGGGGCCATAGCTGATAGTAGTGGTGACTCGCCATCAGCCGCAGTATTCAGTAATCTCTATGTTGAGTTTCAGATGACTAGATACAGCATGGTGGCCTTGTCGGCCCAGTGAGTAGGTTCCTTGTTGTGAGTATGTTTCTGGTTAGCTGTTTTTGCTGTGCAGAGGTGATATAGGCCTGGCCGTCGCAGGCCGTGTTTATACCGTTATATAGCCCTTTGTTTCCGTGAATCAGAAATAGGGCTAGCCAGGCACCAGATGTGCTTAGGCTCACCAGTTAGCAGTCCAGGGTCCTACTTCAGGGGCACCAGGTGCCAGTCATACCCCCAAGGCGGGGCGTGACAAACCTGGTATCGTAGCAGGTCGTGTCCTGTGAGTCTGCAAAGCCGTGCTAAGTAGTCTTGTCTATGGATGTGTTGTGCACCACATACTATAGGCAGGAGGCTGCGAGGCATGATAGATGGTTACTTCTTTCTTAGTCAGTCGATATAGAGCGTACAATATAGGGTTGAGTCGCTAAAACTTATCGTATTCTTGTCTACAAATAAGAATGGAAGACTAAACATCCCCGCCGCTACTGTGCAGAAGATTAGACACAGTGCCAGGAGAAGGCACCAGCAGGATGCCTCAGTTTCAGTCAGAGTCAGCCTGATCTGAGGCGATATAGAGGCTTAATCAGCTCCTCTCTGCCAGCCCCTCACATCGTATCGTTGGGCACTACACTACTTCGATAGCTCCGGCACCTTCGCTATTAGATCAGGAAGTTCTTAGTGCTGTAGTTATGTTGGCACAAATGATGGCCACACAGCGCCAGTCAGCGCCACTTGTAGCAGCAGAGTCTTCAGGTGGGTCAGGCCTGTGGTCAGTGGAGTTTCTGGTACCGGGTCCCCCATGTACTGCAGGGTCGACGTACGAGGACCTCGCACTTTCGACTGATGCAGAATTTTCAGTTATGCATGTGACCTCTCTGCAGTCAGCTGGAGCTGGCAGTGTTTGCCAGGGACATAGCCGTACTATGGTACGGAGAGTTGGGAAAGGTCTCGAGGGAGAGATGTTTCCTCCGACTCGACCTACCGGAGGCCTTCCTAGACCGTTACTTGCCATGAGAGATCCGCCAGTCTGATGGATCGCTGTTTGCATCCGGGAGCAGGGGGCGAGGAGCGTACGCGAGTATGCTTTATAGTTTGACTCCTTATCCCGCTATGCTCCAGCATTTGTTGATACTAAGCCGTCTAGAGTTCAGATTTATTATGGGTCTGAACTTGGAATATATTGAAGCATGCATGACGGCTAATGCTATTTATAGGATATGGATATTGCTCCGAGTACAAGCCTTTGCTCGTGATCATTGAGAGCCTTAGACAGCGGCAACAGGGCAGTAGACAGAAAATCAGGAACAGCGCCGCAGACAAACATCCGATGATATGCAAAGGAGGGGTTCGTGAGAGTGACCCAGCCCCCGACTATCGATGTACCCCTAGACCCCCACCTCCACCATGTACAGCTGAAAGAAATGAGGTAGACTGGCCTCATCGAGGTGGCCGAGCCCCGGCGCCGTAGAACAGTAGATTCCCGTAGCAGAGAAGGGGGAGAGTAGAGCAGATTCACACCCTCACTCCTGCCCTTAATGTAATCGACTCACACACCGGAGCTTGTAGATATGGCCTTCCGGTGTTATATTTGCGGCGTGAGGGGCACCGGATGAGAGATTGTCTCCACTGCAGGACAGGAAAATAGAGATAGTCAGATAGGGGATCCGTAGGGCCATTTAGCTCCAGAAGCTCGGCAGGGCGTAGGCCCTCGTGCTCAGCAGGCAGAGGCCGGAGGTAGATCAGGAGCCTCCAGCCTGTGCATGGGCTCAAACCTGTACTTGGCGTGCACTATCGTGAGACATGACTCGTAGGCGTCTGCATGTAGTAACAGTAATGATGACTATCTATTCATGCCCTTCTTATGTAATGATTGATCCAGGATCCAGTCTGTCATATATTACCCCAATTGTGGCACGGAAGTTCAATATCGCACCAGAGTTATTGGCGCATCCCTTTTCGTGTCCACACTGCAGGTGACTCTATTGTAGCTAGCGGAATTACCGAGGGCACAGGAGGGTGTTGATCGCCAGACTACAGTAGACCTGGTAGAGCTAGAAATGATAGACTTCGATGCCATAATGGGCATGGATCGTTAGTGCTGCATATGCCAATGTAGAATGTTGACCAAGACGGTCCGACCCCACTTTTCCAGAGAGGCAAGCAGGAGTGAAAGGCAAACATTTGACGCTAAAAGGTAGGTTTATTTCCTACCTTCGTGGAGAGGAAATTGATAACTAAGGATGTATTTACCACCTAGTCGAGTTCAGGATGTCTGAGCAGAATCTCCCGATACTCCGCCTTTTCCGGTGGAGAACGCACTCCCCGATGTGTTTCCGGATGAGTTACCTAGTATTCCCTTAAAGGGAAATAGATTTGCTATTGATTTGGTTACTGTGCACTCACCATATCACCTCTCCTATCGTATGGCTCCTGCAGAACTCGCAGAGAGTTACAGGAGCAGCTGAAAGATTTGTAGATAAAGGTTTCATCAGTCGAGTAACTCTACCGTGGGGTGCGCCGCTCTATTTGAGAGGAAGAAAGATGGCTCGCTCCGTATGTGAATAGATTATCGGCGCTGAATAAAGTTACAGTAAAGAACAAGTACCTACTTCCTTAATAGATGATTTATTTGATCACATAGGAGCCGATACTTTTCCAAGATTGACTTGCGGTCCTGGATATCATCAAAGTTCGAGTACGGGAAAGATACCCCAAAACGGCGCTCGTGACCCGATATAGAGACATTACTTGTATGGCGTCCATGTGAATATTTTCACAGATCATAAGAGCCTACAGTATATCTTCACCAGAGGGAGTTGAATCACGACAGCCGCTGGTTGGAATTGCTAAAAGATTATGACGTGGATATTCGTATCATCCGGGAAGAGCCAATGTTGCAGCGTATGCTCTCAAACAAGTCCATGGAAGTTTATCGTATTTGCAGCCCGAGCAGCGGGAATTGGTCAGGGAGATACATCAGTTATCTAGCCTAGCCGTTCGTAGCAGAAACAGAGGACAACAGAGCGGTATTCAGAACACCGCATTGTCGTCATTAGTTGTGGAAGGAAAGAACGGCAACAGGAAGATCCCGACTGATCCAGCTCAAGGACAATATTCCGCAGGGAAAGTGCCAGATTTCCAGATAACAGAGGATGGAGTGCTGCGTTGTGTGCTGTCGTCTATGTGTTCCAGATGTTTCCAGCCTCCGCCACAGACATGAACGAGGCACATTGCACCCGCCATTCTCTTCACCCCGACGCGAAAATGTACCATGATATCAAAAAAAACTATTGGTGGCCAGGTATGAAAAGAGAAATTGCTGAATTATTAGCCCAGTGTCCTAACTGCCAATTTATGGGTGAAAGCAGAACATCAAAAACCAAAGCGGGTTAACTCAGACATAGTTGTGCCTCTCTTCGAAATGGGAAACAAGTGAATATGGATTTTATGGGCGTGATTACCTCGTACCATGCATAGACATGATTCTATATGGGTGATAGTAGACAGATTGACAAAATCAGCTCATTTCCTGCCAGTGAGAACTACTTTTTCTGCCGAGGATTATGCCGATTTGTATATCCGAGAAATAGTCGATTGCACGGAGTGCCAAGATTCATTATTTCGTAAAAGAGGAGCAGCTTACGGCTAGATTTAGGCGGCTGTTTAGAGAGGTCTGGGTACGCAGATTAATTTGAGCAGCATTCCACCTCAGACAGATGGACAAGCTGAACGCACTATTCAGACGCCGAGGACATGCTACGGGGCGGTGTGCTAGATTTCGGGTGGTAGCTGTGGGATGGAGCATTTTCCCTAATCGAGTTTGCTTATAATAATAGCTATCACTCAACTATCCAGATGGCGCCTTTCGAGGCATTATATGGGCAAAATGCAGATCGCCGATTGGCTGGTTTGAAATAGGAGAATCAGCGTTGATTGGGCCAGGAGACACCAGCGCCCGAGGAGAAGGTAAAGCTTATCGAGAATGCCTACCGACCGTTACGTAGCCACCAAATCATATGCCGATGTGCGGTGCAGAAACCTGAATTCATGAACATCAATATTTTTGAAAGTATCACCTGGCGAGTGTGAGAGATTCTGCAAGAAGGGTAAGCTTAGCCCAGTGTCTGTCGGGACGACAGATTCATCGAAAGATAGGCCGCAGTGGCATATGAGTTGAACTTGCCTCAAGAGTTAGAACTGGGCTCATCCGGTCTTTCATGTATCCACATGCCGAGGAATGCATAGAGACCTGTCCGTAGCAGTCCCAGTCCAGGATATCTAGGTTACGGAAGATCTAACCTATGAAGAAGTTCCTGAGCTATCCTAGATAGACAAATTCGCAAATTAGGAACTAAAGATGGCGCTTCATCAAAGCATTGTGGCGAACAGAACCAAGAGGAGATGACGTGGAGGCGGAGGAAGATATGAGAAAGCTAGATATCCGCACTTGTTCCAGGCCTAGTCAAATGGCTGTGCATGCTAGTAGTTTTACTCTATGCAAGTATCTTATAGTTTTTATATGTATAAATGAGAAAAGATTGATGTTTAGCTATCATGAATCCTATAGTATTGTTGTGGAGTACCCGTATTGAACTTTTCTCGTGTTTCAGTTTTTGGGATAGTCCATATTACAGGGGAAACTCTACCGAAACTTTTCTAGAAACAAGTTGAGCTAGCTGAGTAGTTCTCCGTATAGCGCTCATCTTCGAGACTCTTAATGTTCTTAAGGGGGAGGGAGAATGTTACACTCCGTAAGATTCTCGCACTTAGATGGCCTATTCAAGGTGTGGGTTAAGCATATTTGGAAGCCATACGTGCTAGAAAAAGGCCTGGGAAAAGATCGGACGAAATCTCCGTCGTCGAACCATCGCAAGGAGCCGGGGCAGAGCCCCTCCAGGATGGCACCGTGTCACGGAGGCGGGGCCACCGCGTTGGCCTCGTGACACGTTGGGCCCGGTCTGCCCAAGTATATAAAGCCCCACTTCGGTTTTTAGTGATATATCCTTTATAATTTCCAGAAAATCGTGAGAGAAGAGAGAGGAGTACGAAGGGTTTATATAATATCGTACGATTATGCTGTCAAACGTGGGCTTCAAATCCAAATTAACCTCAGTACGAGATATTTAGCAGCAGAGAGCATTTTTACGGATTTTGTTTCGCAAATACGGCCAACAAATCATCGAGCCATCGGACTAAGGTAAGTAGAATTGCTCCAAACTAGTGTCAATGTGCTCCTAGCGGAAAGTGAATACTTCTCCCTTCCTCGACTTCCGAAAATATGCTTTAACTGTTTCATAAGCCTAAGTTTAGGCTATAAAGGTATCGAAAGTGACGTTGTCTTTCATGTAATAGTGATGTATTTAGCACTTCAATTGACGTGTATAAGGAATGCAGTTGGGAGAAATAGCTGAGCATCGACTGAGCCTCGTCCGACAAATTTGAGCAATCGAGGTTAAGGTATGGAAAGCCGCTTCTTCGGCAAGTTAGTAGTTTTAACCTTGTAAATCATAGTAAACTCGCAATTGGAGTTCTCGAGTTGAATGTTGAGTATTGAGTAAGTTCAGTAAATTGGGGTTTGCGTTGCCGCATCGTACTCTTTTACCAAAGTTAGTAAAGCATGCGCCAAAGGGTGAGTTAGCATTCCATTCGTATAGCCTATTATAGATTAGGAAAGCATGTTGTTAGAATAAAAAGATACCGATTTTCGTAATAAAGTTAGTAAAGTAAAATCAGATAGATGCATGCATTATGGCTACAGTATCAGCCATTCAGATGCATGATATCTTGGCTACGATTAGCCATTCAGCAGATGATATCTTGGCTGCGATTAGCCATCCGCATCGATATTATCGTATACGCATTAGCCACAGCTTAAATAAAGATTACGTAATCAAACATAATCGCAAAGAATCGCATAACGCAGTAAAGAGATTAGAATAAGAAATCGAAGTCGATAGTATTTTTCATTAAACATGCTTTGCTATATATATATGTGCTATTTGTTTGTTGAGACTTGATGTTGTGTGAAGGCATCTTATCACGTCCGCCGCCCGGGTTGGTAATCGTGTCGCCCACTAAGCGGGTGAGTTTACGTTTCACTCCAAGGGAGTGACATGCCGTCCCCAATTTGACGAAGATGGGATGAAGCTTTCCTCATATCACCGATCAGCACTACAGTAAAATAGCTCCCGCTTGAGCGCAAGCGCCTGTGGAACAGATGGCGGGGCTTCAGTTACAGATATAAGATAGAGTCCTCCTGACTCAGACACGGTTATTTAATAGAGGCTATGGCCTGAGCCGGATACCCAGGGGGCCGGTAGAGGTGCTCGTAGTTACTAGGCGAGTGGAGTGACTTATTTGGCTGGTTTTGACTGTGTAGGGTATATAGATTGTTTGTTTGCTTGGCGCCATCCGGCTTGGGCGGGGGTTCGTATTGGCTCTTGCTTGCTACTTGTATATCTTCTTATTTATGTGTTATATACTAGTTAATAGACAAATATGTCGTCAAAGGCTTCATGTGTACGCTCCCCCGCCCTATCGCAAGAAAGCCCGATTCAGCCTCATATCAGCTTTATCTGCATTATCTCCTGCCATTCAACATTTGCTAGTTATGTGTTTCTTAATATTCAGTTGTATTATTTCAGTTGCTTTGCATACTCAGTACCAAAGGTAATCGACGCCCAATGGGGCGTCAGACATTTGGCCCGTGTGTACTATAGACGAGGAGGCGATCTCTCATGATTCCAAATAACATAGAGTCATCGCTCCCGTCATCCGGAGACTGATTCCAGAGGTGTAGATCTTTTCCTTTGTTGTACAGATGGCGGTAGGTCGGGGCCCTGTCCTGACCATTTCTTTCTGGGCAGATCATATAGAGGCTTGTGATTAGGTGTATTTATCTCCCCGTGGCCGCTGAGCCGGTCGTGTGAGGCCATGCAGTTTGTTGCAAAATGGTTTTAGCATTTCGTTATGTTAGTTCGTGTAGGGCCATTGTTTGATAGTAGTGGTGACCGCCGGTCACGTAGATGTAAAGAATCTCTATGTTGAGTTTGGGATGACTAGACATCATGGTGGCCTTGTCGCCCCGCATAGGTTCTTGTTGTGAGTATGTTTCGGTTAGCTGCTTTACAGCATTGTGTGGATATAGGCCTGGCTGGCCGGGAGGCTGTGTTTACAGCCGTTATAACCCTTTGCTTCCAGAAATCAGAAATAAGGCTAGCCAAAAATCGGCTTAGGTCACCTTGGGCTAGCGGCCCAGTCCTACTAGGGCACCAGTGCCGCCTATACCCCTAAGGGCGCGTGACATATATATAGACACACACACTTCTTAAATATTTCCAAAACAGAGAGCAGCGGCCTAGAGTATTTCACGAGATTTGCTTTTATACTCGAGGCGGTGAAATTACGCTATTAAACTTCATTTGATTTCAAATTCTTCTGGATAATGATTCCTGTGCCTATGAAGAACGTGATCCTGAGCTGAATCTTTGAAATTGGCCCGATTCAATGGAGTCCCACCAAGTAAAAGTCGTAGGAATCACTTCTAATCAAGCTGGCAATCGTCTACAGGTAATAAGTAAGTGTTCCTACCTTCTGGAATTCTCTGAAATTTGTGGTGGGCTTTTGGCCAATTAGTATGGTATGACTTGTGATCATTGTGGTTTATATTCGATGTTGTCGGGTTTCATTTTAATTGGATATCCTGCTTTCTTGACGTAAAGCTAGAATAAGGAGGAATTATGAGTTCTAGAGTAACGCATGATTAATTGAGCAGAAGGCGGCGGTTAAGGCATGTAAGGCTAATCTCTTTTAGAAAGTATTCTCACGTATAGTTGATACAACTTGTACCTCTATAATAGCTTCTGATTATATATGTTATGGTTAGCTGTTGAAAGATGAATTGAGTTTGTAACATAGTATCCTCTTATTGAGAAAGATTATATTCAGTTTTGACTATCGCTAGAAGTGATGAGATTTTGTTCAAATATTTATCATCTAGAGAGACTAGTAATATCTTTCTCTCATATTGAGGCCAAAAAGGACCGTGTGGGTTAGTCAGCACGTACTTGGTTAAATGTCACGACCCGAGAGGAGACCCAGATCGTAGACACGGACAGAACCCTGATAGACCCCTAAGTCAACCCATGGCATAAACATTCCACTAAATCATTCAATAAGAATGAAGGAAACATGGGTATAAACTCATGGAAGTCTAATCTAACATAACAATAGCATGAATATCTGAAGCTGGAATGCATGTCTATTTGATAAGCTCTAATCTGGCCGAGCTGATAGACAACACCCCAACTAGCTCAGATATACTGAAACTGAAAATACGCCAAGGTAACCGAAAGTCTAGTCCTCGAAAGATGAAGACTCACCAAATAAGGTACAATTGAAGTAAGTGGCTACGAACGAGGCTGAACCTGAGAATTTCATCTGCATCATGAAATGATGCAGCATAGGAAAGTATGTGTTCAGTACGTGGAATGTACTCGAGTATGAATGGTACAGGTAAAACTCTATAATAATAGTCTTTAAAACAAGTCATACAATATGTTAGCCTTTAAGGATAAGAAAAAGATCACTAGCATTCATTATGAAGTCATTCTTATTTTATACATGGTCATGCATGGCTTCGTAATATCATGACTAAATCGGATCACTCAAGTTAAATCATAACATTTATATCAAAAGTTGAACAATGAGTCAAACCTTGCTTTTTAAACATGCATGCATAAGATAATCATCATGAGTAATGGATATGCAAATCTAAATCTTATAGACAATGGGAGACTCGTCACATAATCGACATATCACGATAGAGCTTACGTGGTCCCAACTATTACACTCAAGTGGGCAGAGCTGTCCATAAATCTTGCCAGGGCTAATGATGATACCATGATATCGAAATAGCGCTCAAAGGGCCAATCTCGCCGATAGCTCACAAGGAAGTCCTAATAATATAATAGAATCAACCTACATTGGCGCATAGTTCTAGGGCATAGGGTAGTCAACCCTTAGCCTGCTCGGTGTTAGACTCTTCTCCCAAACATGCAATGCTCTACATCGAATAAATATATGAAGCTCAACATCTTCTAGTGACGAAGATCAACATGAAATCATGCATAAGATCCACATCGTGTGAAACAAAGCTTAACATTGTCTATTGACAAAGCTCATTATGGCATCACGTATACACTTGACATCATATAAATATGAAGCTCAACAACGTCCTTCGACAAAGCTTAGAACGAAATCATGCATAGACTCAACATCGTGTGAAATGAGTTTAACATTGTCCTTAACAAAGCTCGACAATAACATGGCATTGTAATTATGATTTATGTATAGAGAAGGTTTTACTTAAACATACTACAGAATAGTGGGAGCCTTTACTCCAAAAAATCATGGTAAGCCTACTTTAGGAGTATCACTTCATCATTATCAACATAAGGGTTTGTCCAAAACTCATCATGCTTGAACCCATTCAAATCATTTGAAAAAAATTATAATTTGGGAGATTTCACTCCAAAATGAAGTAATAAAGTCAATTCAAGAAAATCATCACTCATGCTCATCATTGGGCACTACCCAAAGCTCCATCATACTTTGGGTCTACTTAATGTTCTTCAAAACATTATCAAAATCATGGGTAAGGTTGGAAACATGTTTTTCATCATCTACTCCATTATCAAGATTCTATTAGGAACTACCCGCACATGGATGTTTTAGATTCAATTTTAGAAAACTATTTTGATAAAATAAATTTTAAGAATAGAATCTGTCCAAGCCCCTAGTAATCACCAATATCAACTAAATTTAATAATACCCATGAGTAGAAATGTAAGAATCATGCAATTAAATGAAGACTCATACTTGATCATCACAACCAAATCAGAAATTGCTAGGAATAGGAATGGGTATGGAAGGAGGTACCCACTCATAGCCCATATACCTGGGAATGAAGAATCTTAACTCCTTCTAATTACCCACCTGAGATTTCCCTGAAACGCTGAAATTCTCCTCAATTTCCTTCCCTTCAAACCTTCAACCTGTAATGCATGAAGAAATGGCCTAAGATGGGTTTCTTCTCGCTTAAAGCCCTCATTATGAACTTAAAAATGATTTTAGTATAAGCCCTTAGAAATTAGGAATTATGAAAAGCCCTTACTAAATCACAAAATAATCAAGTAGGGGTCCTAATGCATAACCCGACAACTCTCGTGACTAGGCACACGATCCGTTGGTTCACCCGTCAAGTGCACTGCCTCGTGATTCATGAAAATTCATTTGGTTCGGTAACGGCCCTCCTAACGGGTTGTTAGGACTGACGACGACTCGTTAGGTACCATCCGTTATGCACACTTGATAAGCTTTACCATCCTTCTGTGACCTCCCCACGACTAACATGAAGACTCGTGATGACTGACCACACGAGTCATTACTTCACCTGTGAGGACCTCGAGTCCTTCATCATCTCAGGCCTTCCCCACGAGTCACTTGAAGACTCATTGGGCCTCCTCATGAGTCATTAAGTGACCACTCGAACCGCCGCAACATTTCCAGCCTTTTCTCCCCGATTCACTTCCGGGTCCGTTTCCTAGTTCCGGGTATAACAATGATTTCCCTTGGGAAAATTTATCCTCGGATATTAGAAACAAGCAGGAAACAGAAACAAGCAATTATCACACTCCAATACTGATTATTTTTACCGAAATTTCACAAAATGAGTACCTCCGAAAAGAACCACATAGCTAAACTAAATTCAAGCATCACATACATTTATCATAACATAATTCAACTATGCACATGAACTGAATATGGAAACTGATTAGAGAATTAGGAAAACCGATACCTCAAGTCGAACTAAGACGCGTGGAGAACAAATGTGGTTATTTGGCCATCATGTATGCTTCGGCCTCCCACGTAGCTCCTTCAACATGCGTTGATTCCTCCATAAAACCTTAACTGAAGCTATCTCGTTCCTCAGCCTTCGAACTTGTCGATCCAAAATTTCAACTGGAATCTCTCATAATCGAGACTATCTTTCACCAATGTTGTTCATCGAACTAATTACCGGATCACCCAAGCATTTCATCAAAAGCGATACATGGAACACGGGATGAACTGAAGCCAATTTTGAAGGCAAGTGCAACTCATACGCCACCTTACCAACTCTTCTCACAACTCGGTAGGGACCAACATAGCGGGACCGGTTTACCTTCTTTCGAACCGCACCACTCCCTTCATGGGAGATACCCTTTAGAAACACCTTAAATGTCTACATCAAACATCAATTCTCTTCTTCTCACATCAGCATACGATTTCTGATGACTCTGAGCAATTTTCTAACCGGTCCCTTATCAACCGAACCTTCATCATCGCCTCATGAACCAAATATGGTCCTACCACAAACTTTGCCTAACCAAACTAGAACCATCTGATGGGAGATCTACACCTTCACCCGTAGAGCGTTGAACGGTGCCATCTGATTTACAGAGCGGTAACTGTTATTATAAGAACTCGATCAAGGGAAATGATCATCCCAACTACCTTGAAATCCATAACACATGCTCGAAACATATACTCAAGAGTCCAATGGTTCATTCTGCCTGATCGTCCATCCGAGGATGAAAAGTTGTGCCAGCTTCTTAACTTGAGTCCCGGAGCCCTTTTTGGAATGAACGCTAGAATTAAAAAGTAAACTGAGACTCGGTCTGAAATAATAGACAAGGGCACTCCATGAAGCCTAACTAACTCCCGAATATACAACTTAGCATAATCGTCCTGCTAAATCCGTAGTCTTGACCGGTAGGAAGTGTGCAGCCTTGGTCAACCTGTCCACCACTACCCAAATGGAGTCATATTGCCGGCGAGTACGAGGTAGACCTGTAATGAATTCCATATTTATTTCTTCCCACTTCCAAGTGGGGATTGCAATATCCTGAAGTACACTTCTAGGTCTTTGATGCTCGTATTTTACTTGCTGACAGTTTGGACATTTTGCTACGAACTCTGCAATATCTCTTTTCATACCATCCCACCAATAGATATCTCACAAATCCCGATACATTTTTGTGGACCCTGGATGAATAGAATATCTGGTACCATGTGCCTCATGCAATATCCGAACTCTCAAATTATCAACGTCCGAAACACATAGTCGGCCCTGGTATTGTAACACACCATCTCTCCCTTGGGAGAAAACCTCCACTTTCTTATTTCGTGCCGCCTCCTTCATCTTTCTCAACATTGGATCCTTATCTTGCCTGGATTTAACATCAACTACCAAAGATGATTCCAACCCGTTATGCACAACAACACCGCTATCGGTCGAATAAATCAATCTAACTCCCAGCCTTGCAAGCCGGTGAACATCTTTCACTAACTCCTTCTTCCCCTCATCCACATGGGACAAACTCTCCATTGAAAGTCTACTAAGTGCATCCGCAACCACATTAGCCTTGCTCAGGTGGTAAAGGACACTCATGTCATAATCCTTAAGTAACTCCAACCACCTCCTTTGCCGAAGATTTAGATCTTTCTGGGTGAACACGTATTGCAAGCTCTTGTGGTCCGTAAATACATCCATGTGGACCCCATACAAGTAATGCCGCCATATCTTCAATGCGAACACCACCGCAGCTAATTCAAGATCGTGGGTCAGGTAATTCTTTTCATGCACTTTTAGCTGTCGAGAGGCATAAGCTATCACCCTCCCATGCTGCATCAACACACACCCAAGTTCAACTCTAGAAGCATCACAATACACCACGAAACCATTGTTACCCTCGGGTAGGGTCAATACTGGGGTTGAGGTAAGTCGAGCCTTCAACTCTTGGAAGCTTTTCTCACAAGCCTCCGACCACTAAAACTTCACCTTCTTCTGAGTAAACTGAGTCAAAGGCACTGTAATGGATGAGAAACCCTCCACAAACCTCCGATAGTAGCCAGCTAGGCCCAAGAAACTCCAGATATTCGAAGGATTCACCCGGTCTGGGCCAATTCTTCACTGCCTCAATTTTCTGCGAGTCTACTTTTATGCCTTCGCTAGACACCACATGGCCTAAGAATGCCACAAAGTCCAACCAAAACTCACACTTGCTGAACTTTGCATACAATTGGCGATCCTTAAGGGTCTAGAGCACCACTCTCAAGTGAGCAGCATGCTCCTCCTTCGCTCTAGGAGTATACCAAGATGTCATCGATGAACACGATCACGAACATGTCCAAATATTGCTTGAACACCCTGTTCATCAGGTCCATAAAAGTCGCAGGAGCATTCATTAGTCCAAAAGACATAACTACAAACTCGTAGACCATACCGTGTCCTAAATGCCTTTTTCGGGATATCACTCTCCCGAACCCTGAGCTGATGATACCCAGATCTGAGATCTATCTTCGAGAAATACTTAGCACCAAGAAGCTGATCAAACAGATCATCGATCCTGGGTAGGGGATACCTGTTCTTGAAAGTGACTTTATTCAACTGTCGATAATCAATGCGTATACGAAGGGAACCATCTTTCTTCTGAAAAAATAATACTGGTGCGCCCCATGGAGACTAGCTCGGTCTAATGAAACCCTTATCTAGAAAATCCTTTGATTGATACTTCAACTCTTTTAGCTCAGCTGGAGCCATCCTCTAAGGAGGAATAGATATAGGCTGCGTATCGGGAAGGAGTTCAATACCGAAATCAATCTCTCGCTCGGGTGGAATACCTGGCAAATCATCAGGAAAGACCTCTGGATACTCACGTACTACTGGAACTGACTGGATAGTCGGGGTCTCGAATTCCACGTCCTTAACCCTAACTAGATGGTATAAACAACCCTTAGAAATCATATTTTTGGCCTTAATGTAGGAAATAAATCGACCTACAGGCACGACTGAACTAGCCTTCCATTCTAAGACTTGCTCACCCTGGAATCTGTACTCTACTGATCGGGTCCTGCAATTAATGGAAGCATAACAAGCATACAACCAATCCATGCCGAGAATAACATTGAAATCGGTCATGTCTAAGTCTATCAGATCTGCTGAGGTGACCTTATAGAGAACCAAGACCGGGCAATCTCTATACACCCTTCTAGCTATAACTGAGTCACCTACTAGATTAGAAATCGAGAAGGATTCTGACAACACATCGGTACTAACTCCGAAGCTACTGGTTACATAAGGTGTCACAAAGGAAAAGGTGGCCCCTGGATCTAACAGAGCATAAAAATCAACATGGAAGACCTGTAACAAACCAGTAACCACGTCCGGGGAGACCTCCTACTCCTGACGGGATGATAGGTCATAGAATCTGTTTTGGCGCCGACCGCCAGCTGCACTAGTAGATTCCCCCTGATGTGCTGAGCGAGGGGGTGGGTATACTAAGCTAGAAGTTGGGCCACGGCCCCCAATCTAATCTTTTCTCGCTGCTGGACAATCTCTAAGCATGTGTACAGGTTGCCCGCACCCAAAACACGCACCCGAACCTGCCAAGCACTAGCCTGTATGCCCTCGGCCACATCTGCGACAAGCTGGAACACCTGAATCTGCGGGCCTGCTGCTCTAACCCCTCGAGCCTGATGCTCGTCCTCTCTGATCATGCCTAGGCAAAGATGGCACACTCAAGGCTGATGAAGATGGGGCAGATGATCTCTGGTGGGTCTGCTGACAGTGCCCACCGCCGGACCTCTGCTAGGAGAATCTGTGATCATCAGTCCTGGCCCTCTTGGCCTCTCTCTCTCGTATGTGTCGCCTCCATCTGTTGGGCGTACAACACCATCTGAGGGAAGTCCATATCTTGATGGAGCATAGCAATCCTGCATTCCTTATCCAAGTAACCTGCTACCCCACACACAAACCTGCTCACTCGCGCCCTCTGGTCAGCCACTAACTCAGGAGTATACTTCGATAGGCGAGTGAACGCAAGGGAATATTCTAGTACTGTCATCCTCTCTTGCTTCAGATTTACAAACTCCGCTGCCTTTAGCTCGCTCATCTCCCGAGGGAAGAACCAATTCAGGAATGCTACATAGAACTCTTCCCAAGTGACTAGACCTGCTCCAGCAACTCTGTTGTCCTTCCATTCAAAGAACCAGATATGCACAAGCCCCTTCAACTGGTAGGATGCCAACTTTGCACACTCAACACTACTCACCCCCATTACCTGGGTAATCTTGACGATCTCATCAACGAAGTCATGTGGGTCCTCACCTACCTTAGACCCCAAGTATTCCGGCGGGTTCATCCTCAAGAAATCCCTGACTCAAGCCACCGCGGCATTGCCATTCTACAGAACATGCGTAATAGCCTGCTGATTGATCTGAGCAGTCAAGGCCTGCGCAAGCATCTGTATAGTGGCCCGGAACTCAGTGTGGGCGGCCGGCTCTGATGCTTGAGGCTCCTGAACTGGTGGGACCTACTGATGCCCACGATCCATGCCATCTTCGTAGCCTTCACCATCTCCATTTCTCCTTCCATTCATCCTTCGAGGAGTCATGATTCTACAATCGTGAATAGCACGAATTATAGGGATAGAAATACTTTTCATTGCACGATATAGATTATGAAAGATGGGAACATTTCCTAAAACATTTCGTAGCCTCTTCTTCATAAGTGTGGCGCGCTTCACACCCATAAAAAGACTCTACTTAACGTGGCTTTCAGACTCCCTAGGACACTTCAAACCTATTGCTCTGATACCAAGTTTGTCACGACCTGAGAGGAGACCCAAATCATAGACACGGGACAAGGGACCCCGAGAGACCCCAAGTCAACCCATGGCATAAGCATTCACTAACTCATTCAATAAGCATGAAGGAAACATAATATAAACTC
>JACEIK010000411.1:393326-413397 GCA_018107945.1 Datura stramonium | reverse complement strand
CCAATGTTAGTAAATTTTTAACCACAATGCAACTTAAGCCTACTATATCAGTATGAGTGTCCATAGTTCGATTTTTGGGTTCATTTTTTATTATAATCAAAATTAAATTAAATTTTCAATTATTAAAATCAAGTCAAATCAAACATAATACATATTCACCGATTTGGTTGTTGTGAAATGTGGTTATTTTTTCAATTTTAAAAAATCTAATATTATTCATCTCTTTATTTTTCTTTCTACAATTATAAAAAAAAATATTTTTTGTCAACTTATAATCCTTTGATATCCTTTTATTAAGGTGGATATAATTTCTTTGAACTATTGAGAAAGTGTCTTGAGATCTATAAGTATTAATTAGGTAAATAAAATTTATAAAAAAATATAAAAAAAAGTCTAGATAAAAAAAAGCCGACTCGTTAGTTCTAGATTGCAATTATTTTGTAATTTACATCTAGCTACTATCTAGTGATTGTAGGGGAAAGGAATTAGAGTTATTCTCTCAAATTGCAAGTGTATGTAATCTAAATTTTGTTGATGCTCACGGTGTTAGTGAAGTTTGGGGCAAATCCTGCAGAAGTGTAGGTCGTGATTTTAACCCTTGTGAGCCAGATGTTTTTCATGTAAAAATATTATGTTATTTACTTACTTCTTTTACTTCTTAGTTGAAACACGTTAGGCAACTTGTTTCACTCATAAGCGACAAGCAAAGTTAAGTAACTAAAAACCTTGGTCGTGCAGACTAACAATGCCATTTCCTTATCCCTTAAACAAAATTTCCCTCTTCCTACTTTCTCTTTCCCTTTATGGCTTTCTGTTTGCCGGTGTTTGTACCTCTTGACTATTTCCTTTCTTTGTAAAGAAAAAACTCTCATTCATAACCATGTCTTCAGAAATCCCTTCGGCTTCAGATGTCGAAATTGTTGTTGCAAACGTCGAGACCGTTAGTGCAAGCATCTCTGCTCCTGTTGTAGGTGATGATGTCATATTTTATGCTCTATTGGTGGAGAAGTTCTTTAGCCCTTTGGCAATGGATCTAGAGAAAGTTGGATCCTTAATCAACTCAGTGATCTCCCGGAAGTTTAAGTTCAAAAAAAATTGTTCGTGTAATTTCTTTGGGGACAACACCGCACCTTCGAGAACTCCTTTCGTTGTTTATTATGTATTGACAGTTGATAAAGGTGACATACCACGGATCAAGACTACTACGGTTAATCTTTCGATACCAACGTTCTCACCCCTTTTCTTCAAAAAATATTTCTTTCTCCAAACTGGCCTACATGGGGTTGTATACTTACCCCTTCTTTATGGGATTTGGCTAGGGCTCTATTTTTAAGTTCGTCCTCCAACTATGTGAAAAATACATCTCCCTCGGTCAGGTGGCCCCTACTGTCTAGAGAGTGGTTTCTTGTCTTCTGATCGTCACCTCGACCTTGGGGCTGCTACGCCTCCCAAGCATACGCGGTCATACAAGTAATATAGTAACTCTTAACGAACCGGATGTAGAACCCACAAAAACTAGATTATCAGTGAATTATCAATTTCAAAATTTAAAGTGCTATTTTTTCAAGATTTTATAGTTTGTCATTAAATCAAAGGACAATCACAAATTAAGTTGAAAACAATAATAAGAAGAATCTAGGGTTAAGGCCAAACAATCACGTATAGCTAAAATTTATATTGGTTCAAGTATTTGTCTTCATTTGTTGTCTCATAAGATAAATGTCATGTTCATGGTCTTTCGAGCCTCTAAACATATTCGAATTAGCCTCACAACTACATCGTTGAGCGGGGAAGTGACAACCTAATTCATATGCAATTACCTAGTGGAGTGGTTAATGGGGTTAATGCCCTTGGTTATGAATTTTTAAACCTCTAACCATTTAACTTAAACTTGACTTCACAACTACATCAAAGAGCGGCGATGTGACAATTCAAATTCAAGTGTCTAGTTATCTTCCCGTTTAATAACCAAGCCAGACGAATTAGGTATATTTTTATCCTAACTACGAATTAGCCTTGAAGAATTGAACCCACTTCTTGCATTCCTAGTTCTACTCTAGGGTTCGCTCTTTCAAGTTTGCCTAAGATTAATAGCTGCATTTCAATGGTGATCAAGTATTAAAATGATAAAAAAAGATTACAAGACAAACAACAATGAAGAACTTGAACCAATAATCAAATTATGCAAATATGTTCATGTTATGTGCCCTCAACCCTAGAAGAAGGGTTTTAGCCACTCATGCTAGTACAAGAATCCAACATTGTGTTTGAATTCATGTATTACAAGAATGGACAAAGAAGGAAAAGAAAAAGAACTCTAGAAGATGAAGTTTGTAATGTTCCAGCTCCTGCTCTCCGCGTTTTTTCAAAAATAATCTGTGATATTTCTAAAATAAAATCAAGTGTGCTATCTATAAGATTTGATTTTTAGAATTGTGAAGACCATCTTCGTGTCACGTTGATGGTCGCGCTGCTTGTCCTCCATTACATAGAGGTATCTCGCACACACTGGAACTAGCATGGTTGGCAGGTTGTTGTAGCATGGCGTTCATGCTAGTCGGGCATGGCACGATGTTGAATGCCTAGCTTGCTTGCCGTAACACACTGCTTGGCACGAAGCATGGCTAGGTGTGGAACGTTGCCAACGTGCAGGTACATTGGTCGGTCAAGCGATATGCGCAGTTGCTTAGCGTGACACGCGTCCTGACGCGCCAATGTATCGGCGTGGCATGTTGCTTGTCCGGGTAGCCCTCATTTCATGCCATCTTCATGCGTTTTCTTTGCAATTCATCCCAAGCTTACTTCTTGCTCATACATCATCATATTAGGCCCCATTCTTAGCATATTACACCTACAAAATAGGTTAATTATATTGGTTAGTTCATACACACAAATATACACAAGATTACATGAGATTATAATTAAGATAAGGTAAAAACACGACTAAAGCTTGGGTATAAAATATCACTTGGGCTTGTAAATATTCCCAAGATCAGGGGCTTAATTTTACTCTAGAACACATTCCATTTGGCCATATGCCCCCCGAATCATCCGAGAGAAACTGTTCATAATTAAGTGCCGAGGGGTAAAAGGTGTTCTTTTAGACTTAGACTAAGTGGGACATTTATAGATCGATAAATATGTCTTTATTTGTACCGAGTAACTTTCGTTGCAGCGCCGTCTTGTCAGAAGAACGGAACTATCTGCGTAAGTGTCCCACTTTTCTGTTTTTCTTCTTTTTCCTTAGAAACAATCGCAGAGACAGTTTAATCTTTAAGAACTTCTTTTCTTCTTCAGCCACACCCTGGACTCCTTCCCTCACTGACATGCAGCCTTGGGTCCAAAGAATTTTAAGTTTCTTGAAGTCTGAGGAGCACAGTTGGGGCTATATCTCTGAGAGAATGGGATTAGTCTTCCAAAGATCATGGTGAATTTCACTCAAACCCTTCTTGACTTTCTTTTCTCCTACCTCAGCTCATTACCATCATTACTAACTCAGTCACCTAGCTCAGGGATAAAGGCGTACGTAGTCGACGCTTGATGGGATGACTTTCTCTTGACCTCTACAGGGTCTGAATTTTTTCTTGTTTGGCAAATCGAAGCGAGACAGAGAAGAGTTCTTGAGAAAGGCATCTTGAAAAAGAAAAAGAGGAAATATGGTGGCAGTGAGTTTTCTCCTTCGAAGAGAAAGTTCAAGAAAAGCATAGAAGAGAAAGTTCAAGAAAAGCATAGGAGAGGCCCCGTCAGAGAAATTCGCTATTACAGGTGAACCATCAATCGATCATGAATAGGTGACATCACCTTCCCAGGAAACTACTATCCTGGGAATAAAGGAGAACAATCAGGGGGCAATGTTGAGAAAAGACACGACAGTTGAAGGGGAGGCTGGAAGCTCGGCCCCTATCTTGGGGGGAGCCCCACATCTTTCTCATTCTGTTCTTCAAATGAGTTTTTCAAGTCTTGGTTTTGTTCAGGAGATTAGGACTCCCATAACTGTTGAGAGCGGCAGAGTTTGTACCCTTACCCAGCTCTCCAAGTACCAGAAGATATTTTGGGGAGGTTACCGTCTCGAGATGAGCTGCTCCTCAAATAAAACACCCTACTTCCTTTACTAGGTATGTTATTGCGTTCTCCTTTTTTTTAAGACATAGTTTATTCTTCACAGGGATACCTCTGTATGTCCGAGTCTTTCTCTCATTCTTCTGATGAGGAAAGATTGACGCAACAAGAGGGTGAACAGCTCTGGGAGAGGACCACCTTTCTAGAGATGCAAAATCGGTTACTGGAAGGTCAATCAACAGTCGAGAAAAAAGCTTTAGCTGAAGCCAACGACATATTATCTGAGCTTTACGTCCAGTTTTTACGTCAAATCGTAGAGCTCGAGACCTCTATCGAGAAAGTAAAAAAGTTGTCGAGAGGGTGGATAAAGATGAACAGGAAGTGTCTCGACTGTTAACTCATCTGAAAGAAAGTATTGTTGAAGTCGCAGCTGCCAAAGCATAAGCAGACTTTCTCGAGGGAAAAGTGAAGTCTCTCCAATCGACCGAGGACGATTTATACTAGAAGAAAAATAAAATAAGACTCTGGGGAGGTTGTACGAAATAGTAGGGCCAAACACTCTGTCATGAAGAATCACCTTTTAGTCCTTCGACAGAGTACACATTCGATTAGCTCTGTTACAGAGGATCTATGTCGATCCTTCTTTAGTAGAGAGGGACATCGATCCAACTTGAGAGACTGCTATGACATTCGATTGCTCCCCTTTAGATCCAATCGAGATCGCCTCCTCACCTACCGACATGACCGAAAAGAGTGGCTTACGGGAGGTCCAAAACTAATCTGTCGAATCGCCCTAGCAGTTTAGCTATTTATTTTTTTATATTTTTTGTTTTCTTCTCATGTAACCAATGCCTTCGGGCTTTACTTTTCCTTTTTATAAAAGTGACTTTTGATCATTTGAGATTGCAGCATGCCAGTTTTGCAGTTGCTCATTGTTCGTTTGTCTAGGCCTTTTACTCCATTTTGTTCGGAAATTTTTCGAGATGCTGAAATCTACACGTTGTACTGAAGTCTTAAATTGATGGCTGAAGGTAGTTACTAATCAGTTTTTATATTTTAGTACTCCTTTCGAATCCATCTGCTCCCCGGGAGGCTAAGTCAAGCCAGGGCCACTTTGCACGCGATATCAATTTTTGACATTTTTATAAGTTAGAATGTCTCCTAATTATATCAAATATGAAGTTTCTGGACAATTTTAAGTCCTTTCGTTTTAGCCGAACTATATATGAAGGGGATTTTTTCAGAGCACACGGTAGAGAAAAAAAAGCAACATAAGAGTTCAATTTATTTATTCACCATAAATTTCTATTACACGGAGTATCTACCAGTACTTTCAGTGACAATCGGGTGAGAAGCTTTCGAGATGAGTGCGTGTTGACTTGGCACAGATGAGCAGTCCCTAATTTGTTGTTTTTAGAGCTTTAATGTGATACTCCCTAGTGTCGGTCTTAAATCGTTCCAACTCATCCTTCCAACAGGCTGGGTGTATACCTCGTTAAAAATCATGTTATAGAAAACTCAACTGGGATAAAAACCAATCAAAGGGAAAAAGAGTGTAGTGCATGTTGTTGTTAAAGAGGAGACTGATCGATTTACAAATACTTACATCCTTAGCAGTAATATCTTTTCAAATTATCGATGTTCCAGTTGTTTTGATGCTGGTTGCCGTTTAGGTCGATCAGTAGGTATGCGCCCTTTCGGGGTATGCCGGTTATTTTGTAAGGTCCTCCCCATCTGGACCCCAACTTCCCTTCATTCAGGTTTCGAGTGTTGAGGTAAAAGATATATTTTTCCCATGAAGAAAAGAAAATATATAAGAAATAATTTTGATAGTATTTTTTTTCAAGACGGAGTTCACCTCAGAAAAAAAATATTTAAAAGGGAATGCATTAGATATGAAGGTAGGATAATAGGATAGTTGCATATAACAATAACATATTCAGTGTATTTTCATAAGTAAGATCTAGAAAAGATAATTTATACACAAATTTTATTCTTATTTTCATGGAGTAAATAAATATTTTCCATAAGCTATCCGCTCAAAAAAAATAATTTCAAAGCATTGATTATAAGAAATAACAGGATAAGTGCATGATCGGGTTATTTGCTAACAGGTATGACATTTTAATACTATTTCTAATAGTTACAGGATCATTTTTGAATCAAAAAATAAGTAGATGGCGTCTTTGTTCTACTTCTAACAGAAAGTCAGGGTCATTTTTAACCTACTTTTAGAACCATGAAACGCTGCGTTTTAAACAGGAATAGAGATCTCGAATCCCAATTCCTAAGACATCGTCTTTTGCCGAGATCGTCAGTTCTCCTGCGCCAGCAGCCATGGCAGCCAAATCAGCTGCTATACGCAAGAGTTCCCTTAGATCGGACCATTTCATCCAAAAACTCGTTAAAAATCCTAAAATACCTTTTGTTATTGCATTACTCGTCGCTGATTCCATCCTCGTTGCGCTGATCATCGCCTACGTTCCATGTAAATTTTCAGCTTTTCCGTACTTCATTTCCAGTTTTTCTCTTACATGTATATCAAATAATTTTGAAATTCCTTAATTTCTTTTATAGATACCAAAATTGATTGGGATGCTTATATGTCTCAGGTGAGAGTTCAATCTTACTTCAACATTTTGATCTGTATGTTTCTCTTCTTCAGTATGCAACAAAGACTTGAGTTGAATTTACTTTGGTCAGTAATTTCGCTTAAAATGACAAATTATGGCGAAATATTTACCTGTATTTGACATTGGGAATGAAATGGGCACATAGAAGATTTATAAAGCTAGACTCTAACTACAGTAATACATTATAGCGTGGTTGATTGATGTGTAGCTTATTTGTTTTGGTTGATTGGTTATCTTTGGTCTTATAGGTTACTGGCTTTCTCGAAGGAGAGAGGGATTACAGTAACTTGAAAGGTGACACGGGGCCTCTAGTTTACCCAGCAGGCTTTCTTTATATTTACTCTGCTATACAATATGTTACCGGAGGTCAAGTCTATCCTGCTCAGGTAATTTTCCTACTTTCTCCATTTCCGGGAGGTATTTTTTGTTTCAAGTGATTGCCAGTAAACTTGCATAACGAGCTGCTAGCTTGATTCTGATTGTCCTCTTTCAAATTTGATTAGATTTGAAAGAGCATACAAATGCAATTAATTGATTGTTCCCTTTCAAAATTGATCAGATTTTGGTACTGAAATTTAAATCAGACTATACTCTAGAAACAACAGTAAGACAGACATGTTTTCTGTTTTATGTGTTCACTAATATGCAATAAAAGCATAGCATCCGTATTGATGATGTGAACTAGTTACTCGTGCAGGGATAAGTGTGAGATTACAAAACCTCTAATTTATATTAAAAAGGCAAATTATTTAGTATTGGAATGAAATGGACATGAATAGAGCTGAATAATATTAGAGGATTCATATAGCCAACCCTAATCGATTTGGTGTAGAGACTTTGTTTGTTGATTGATTTATTGTTTTGGCGAATGGTAACTCCTTTTGAGGTAAAAACATTACCCCCACCCAGTGTTCATACCAACTAAGACAATTTAACTTTAAAAATTAAAAATTAAACAGAGAATACATATCACTTAACCATGACTAAGTGAGAAATGTATACATAAAAGACACTTGTCTTGCATTTATTGATTTGGTGTAGACACGCATGTAAATTTTTACCCTCCTTTTGAGACCTTCCATCTTAAGCTAGTGGATTTTCGATGCCTATTACAACACCAGAAGAATAATTGTTACCATAAGAAATGGACCTTCGGTCTAACAGTGAATTACCCCCGCCTCCCACAAATTATGTGGGACAAATTTTAACACGCCCAGACATATCAACTGAAGCATGGACACCATAATATGGGGGCCCAACATCGGGTAAACCGAGAATGAGAAAGGGTTTGGCTCTGATACCATAATGAGATATGAACCTTAAGCTAACTCAACCCAAAAGCTAGCTTATGAGGTAAGAATGTCCGAGACCATATAAGAAGACTAAATCCCTATCCCACAACCGATGTGGGACAAACTCAATAGTTACTAATTCTTATAAACGGAGCTAATCCATACCTTTTCATCCCTGCAAGCTGTCGTAACATGGAAGATTGTTTTTAGACCCTTGGACAAGTCCTTCAGCATTGGTAACGGCAGTGGCAAGCAATGTTTTTAAAAGCAAAGCGGAAAAAGAGGGCAAGGTTCATAGGGCTTGAAGTGAAAGCAAGAAATAAAGTCCATTCTTCTTTGAATTGATGAAGTGCACATTTACAGATAATAACCAATGTCAAACATATATGAATATAGTACCATAATAATCAAATTGTAATTAAATATAACTTATTCCACTATCCACTACACAATGATGTGATGTTAATTCAACTCCTCAAAGTTGAGATTTTAAGAACCAAATGCTGTTCACTAGGATTACTTTGCGCGTCATTGCTAGAATTGTTAGTACCTTCCTATTGAAGCAACAATACCTTGTTCGCATCATTCATCACTTTAAGTGACTGTTTTTTAACAACCCTGGTGGCAAATGTGTGACATGTTTCCCCTTGACACTGGCCTTCGCGGGATTCGGAAGCAGCATGCCAAAAAACAGCCAGTGTGAAGATGGCACGGCAACCTTGTAAGGATTGATAGGAAATATGGGAAAAATTGGGGCCACGGCCTGGGCATTTGTCATCGTATGTGAGACGCATGGGGCTGGCGTGTTTACAGTGTTCTCAGAACATAGGAGCAGTTTGACAGTTGAGGCAGATTTTATCCGAGTATTGGCAATGTGGTAAAGGCTGAGAGTGGCACGCGGCAGAGTGTTGCTTTGACAACAGATGGCAATTTAGTGTCTTTGACGAAGGCCTAGCAGTTGGGGATGTCAACTGCAAGATAACACTTTATGACATGGTGCCAAGTGTTCCTAAGCCATGTAACTGCTCTTGGAAGCATAAAAGGCGAAGGCAGCTTGCTGGCAATGGCATCGTGTATGGAATGAAGTGTTCTATATGTGTCAACTCGTGCATTTGTCTATATTTAAGAAATATAAAGTTGAGAGTGTTGTCCTGTAAGTTTAAGTGTGCTTTTCCTGTACTTTGCCCGATACTTCTAAGTACCCATGCCTCTCTATTTAGTGTAATGCTGAGACAGGTGGCTTGACTGCCGCATGGAAAAATTTTCTAGTAAAAAATTGACCCTGTGACAATTTCAAAGTGATCTAGTTGAACAATATTTATCTTGAACTTTTAAACCTTCACCTATCCTGCTGGTTTTAGCACAACTTGCTTTTGGATTTTTTTTTAATCTCTCCTCAAGTTCTGGTGCAGTATCCCAACCCCAACCCCCAGCGATAATCCATCTCAAAGTGTTTGGCATAGATTGTGTGGAGGTGTTTTCCTGTGCTGGTTTTGATCTCTTAGCATTTATGTTAACAAGCTTAACTCTTGCTTACCGTCAACCCTGTTTCATAATTAGCTGGAATTCCAGCTAGCTCTTCATGCCCGTTATGCACTTTTCTTTGAGACTGCTGGTTACTTTGGGCAGTATACCATCTGCTGGAGTGTTTCTTTTCCGACAATGACAATCTGAAACAAATATTTGCTTCACTAACTGTATCTAATTAGAAAAAATGCAATGACAGACTTTCTATACCAGTAAGGATGGTGGAAGCTAAAATTACATTGCAGAATGAGAAAAAAATTAAAACCTTTTGCTGTGTTTCACGTGTTCTGGAAAGTTCACACGATACAGAATAAGTTATAAGCACATGATTAGTTAACTAGTAGTGACTTTTGAAATAATGTAGGCATATTCATCTTGTCATTGTATAATCCATACACTCTATAATGTCCTTCAATATAAGGTGACATCAACTTGCATGCCAGATTGTTGATTTCTATCTTTTCATGTCAGTGCAGATTCTTTTTGGCTTTCTATACATGATGGATCTAGCAATTGTTGTGTTCATATACTTGAAGACCAACGTGGTGAGCGTCCTCTTCATGTATGAGTGGCTCTTATGTGTTTTGTGGATAACCGTTCAAGCTAATATATTCCTGAAAAGAGTTGTAGACTGTTGTAAGACTGGAACCAGTGGTGAAATTTATTAGTGTTGACTATTCAAAAGAAAAATTGTTAGGAAGTCTATTTTTATTCATGTCATGGTAATTGCACTTTCAAATGAATGAGTTTCTAGATCCCTACAGTTTTAGACAGGGATGTACTTTTGTCTTCTCAGTTTTTCCACAATATGCTGATCTCCAGCACAATTTTAGTGCTGTTGTGAATAAAACCTTATCATTTCAAAAAGAAGAAAAAAAGGAATGAGTTTGTAGTCATCAATTTGAGACCTGGTGAAAAAATGCATCTTCTTTAAGCTGATTTTACTGCAGTCACAGATCATCTTTTTTAAAAGGAGGAATTTGGTAAACACTAAGTCAAAATTGAACTTCAAGGGATTTATGGAGGAAAAATATGAAGAAGCCGAGAAGTTATTATGTTTCTAGGATTTCTGCAAAAAAGAAGAAAACAGTTGATCTTGAGACTGTAGTTAGATATTTATCAATATCATTCAAATTTTACAGCCAAGGAGATTAAGAGTTGTTGCTCAAGTTATTTTCACAATTAATTGGGCATATTCAGAGGAACTTCTAATGTGTAATTGAGGATATCCGTGAAATTTTGTCTAATTGCAGAGTCTTTGACCAAAATTTTAGGAATCTACATCTGTTCATACTGATGCAGGATTGGGTATCAACTGCAGTGAGAGAAAAATGTCTTCAATATGTCTTGCTTTTTCTGCTTACTATTTTCCTCTCTTTTCTGATATAGCTTTTTCCTTGAAACTTCTAATTTACATGCTTTCGGTAAATATTCAGAACTCGTCCATTTTGTACTTAATAAAAATCTTTTAAATGGACAAACTGCTTCTGTTTGGAGTAAGATATGCTCTGAGTAAATGGCAACATAGTTGACGATTAAACTACACTGCAGGTACCTTGGTGGGCTCTCTCCTTGCTTTCACTGTCTAAAAGAGTTCACTCCATCTTTATTCTTCGATTATTTAATGATTGTTTAGCCACTACTCTCCTCCATGCTGCATTGCTCTCAATTATTTCCCAAAAATGGCATCTAGGGTTGGTAATTTTCAGGTATTTTCTTGCTTGCTTTAAGATTTTATTTGTGGATTAGTTTTTCTTCATATCATTAGATTAAAGCCATCAGTTAAGATTGATCAATTATCTTCTCTTTAGTACAGCGGAGCTGTTTCTATAAAGATGAATGTGCTCCTATATGCACCGCCTCTGTTGCTCCTAATGGTGAAGGTATACTATTGGGACGGTTTAGGTTATTAATAATCTCAGCAGGACATTGAACTGTATTTCTGAGTTATCTTTTGTGTTATATGATGGAAACTTGAACTACAGGCAATGGATATTGTTGGAGTGATATCTGCTTTAGCAGGTGCTGCACTAGTGCAGGTGGGTATCCTCCAAGTTTCCTTTTCTAATTCCTAATGCAATGATGTTCAGTGGGCAGCATGATATCTCTCATCTTTACTCTTGTTATTGTCTTCATTAAGCAATTGTGTACTTTGTTAATGTTGTTTGGGAAAATAGTTTTAGCATGTACCGCTAATTTGGTAGGGAGGTTTGTGGTTGCTCCAGGATCAAGGCATCACTTTTTTCTGCTTTCTCATGAATGACACATGATGTTTTAACTTTTAACCTTTGCTTGATCTCTGTGTTTCTTCCATGATGCTCTTTGGCATTCTTTTAATTGTTACAATATTCTTTTGTATTCTTTCCTCTGACACAACCCACTAATGCATTTGTGGGTTTATATGCGTAGGTGAGTCAGGTGACAAGTATAATTCTGTTGAATGGAGCTTCTTCCGATCAAATTATTTACCAATGGCCATGATGATTGGTGATTGGTGCAGATTGTCATAGGGCTGCCTTTTATCCTGTCGCATCCAGCTTCATATATATCAAAAGCTTTCGATCTTGGTCGTGTCTTCATCCACTTCTGGTACTTTCTAAAACACAATGTGTGCAAATTTGGAGTACTCTAAGGCACCGTGTCGAAAATATCACACAACTTTAACATTGCTGTCTTTTCTCTTGATTATTTCTCTATTTATTTACATTTTGGTGAAATTCTTTTACTGTGCAAGACGAATAAACATTATACCCCAGGATATTTATGACTTTCCCATAAATATGGTTATAGGAGCTTGTGTAACTATCAACTTGACATGCTGTTGTATAATCGTACATTAGCATTATATGAAACAACATTGTTGTATTATTCATGCACTTTCTGCCTCAAATGTCATCAAACAACACATTGGTAGTGTCTGCTAAATGTAGGAGATGCATGTTCCTACTTTCTGGCTGTAGTTTCTCCTCTATCTCATCCTTTTGGAGTTTGGGTGAGTGGTGTGCTCATTTTCTTTGGCTGGACGTAGACAGCATAAATATCTTTTTTCCATTTCCCTTGAATAGCCCCACTTCTCACCCTAAGCCTACTGTGATCTTCAAACTAAGTTTCGTCTGATCCTTTTGGATTTAAGTGTTCTTTAGCCTGCCTTTTAGAAGAATCTGGCCATTGAGAACTGTCTTTCTACCATCTGTGTTATTGCAACATTATGCTCATTTCGTGATTTTCTGCTATCCCTTCAAAAAATACAGTTTATCGTAACTCTCTGCTTTATTGCAGGTCTGTTAACTTCAAATTTGTTCCTGAAGACATCTTTGTTTCTAAAGCTTTTGCTCTCTCTTTGCTAGTTGCTCATCTCAGTCTGCTATTGGTTTTTGCTCATTACAGATGGTGCAGGTGAGTATTTCTCATATTATCATTACAGCTAGTGTAGTGGCGTTGATATTCCAAAGTGTTGAAGTGGGAGAACAAAAGTCATAATATGATAACCATATTATTTCAAGTGTAAGCTCAGGAAACCATATTGTAAATTCAGAACTTACTGACAAATTTTGAGTTGTAGAAGCAAGTTAGCATCATATGACTTTTTCTTCTCTACACGCTAACGTAATGAGTTAACAACCACTGGTCTGCATTTTTCCTGTTTCATCTTTTGCAGGCATGAAGGTGGGCTGTTTGCTGTTGTGCATTCTAAAATCATCCAACTGAAGCTTAGAGTTTCTCAGAGAAATCCTCCTCCAATCAACAAAGTCCTTCAAACTGACCGTAAGTAACATGCCCAGTTTGTTGGGTTTTTCCATGCTTAAAGGCCATCAAGTTTGTTAATATCAATGAGTTTATCTTGATTTTGGCATTATTTATGGTCCTGAATTGGGTCTCTGTCTATTTCATTTCAGATATTGTGACAACTATGTTTGTAGGGAATTTCATTGGCATTATATGTGCCCGATCCCTCCATTACCAATTTTACTCTTGGTAAGTTTTGCAGCTCTTTCTTTAGCTCATTGATTCTATCTCATACTTCTTACAATTTAAAGCAAATGTCTTGATGTGGTTATTAAGGATTAACTCATCTAATTTCTGGAGTGAATTAAAAGAAGATTAAATTGTTTGCTCAAAATAAAATAAACTACAGAGTATTAAAATATGCAACTTTTCATATTTTTGAATATTTGAAAAGCTAAGCAAATAATAATTTAATTTGATCCTTGGAATAGTTAACAAATATTCAGCTTGTGATAGATGCATGCTTTTATGATCTCATGTTTGTGTTGAGCATTTGAGCTCAGTTCTGGCTGAAACTGCACATAAAAGTATTTCGCATATTAAAGAGGACGTAATTCAAAATGAACATCCTTTTGTAAGGAACCAAAGGCTAGCTGAAATGTGTTATCAAAATCTTATTTTAATGATAAACTCTCTTATTCTTGTTTAATCATTGTGACACTAAAATGTATAGAGCGTTTCAGACCGTCCTAGTAATAACTTCAGATGCCTCAGCATCCCATTGTAGAATAGAGAACTTGGGGATACATTTTGTTGTGAGTTCACAGGATTGCAGCATGTACTTAAATATATTATTTAAAAATGCTCATTGAGTAGTTGAGCACTTTTTTATGAACTTTTTCCCCCTGTGAGTCTGTCATGCACTGTTCTATAGGAAGAGAAGAAGGTTGCAAAAATCAGCACCCCCTCTCCCCTGCTAGCATGATACCAAAGCAAGGCATAAAAAGCCTCGACATACATTTGCCATTCAAATAAAAAGTTGAAAATTACTCGCTCTTTCATCATTTTCCTGGATTCTGTGTCAAAGTTTTAATTGAATTAAGTAAAAGCTGTTGATGTTTGACCCTGATCTTGTTTGCAGGTATTTCTATAGCTTACCATATTTATTGTGGAAAGCACCATTTCCAACCCTCCTACGGTACTCAATTTGATACTCAAACTTCTTTGTTTGCTTTAGTTGTATGGTATTTTCTGTTCCAGGCTTATGCAAGTTTTACTGTTGTTCTGCAGCTTACTGTTGTTCGCAGCTGTAGAGTTTTGCTGGAATGTCTTCCCCTCCAACACTTACTCATCAGTTCTCCTCCTCTGTGTCCATTTGATCATATTGGGAGGTCTATGGGTAAGTTCACCAGAATATCCATATGTAGAAAAAACAACTGATAAATCAACATCTAAGAGGAAGGCCAGATGAAGCACTACTTGTTTTCTCTCCTTCGAGAACTGGTTTTGCATGTGAATGGCAGAACTACCTGTCCTCGTCTCCGACCACCACAATGTTAAACGCTGATGCTCTGACCAGAAAGGGGTCGTCTGGTTATACTGAGGAATTTTTTTGTTTCTGTTTTTTTTCATAGTTTTAATGCTTACTTTGTTTAGATACTATACAAAGCCAGAAAGCTGGTCACAACCACCTTGATTCTAAAAGCCTTTGCAAACTGCCCCCTCATTGATCATTTCCCCATGGAGTCAAGGATGAAATACTGTTATGTTTTTTCAACATTTAAGGAGTTAATTCGCATAAATCTGAACTGGACTTGAATATTTAAAAGGTCAGGTATGTGTATGGTATGGTGTAGTCATTATCAAGCTCAGCATGGTACATCTTTGAGACTATCGCGTCACAAGTAGCCTTGTTCTTCAACCTTCCTGTTCAGCATGTTTTTCAGTTGTTATGAATGTGTGCTAGAGCTTGCTTACTATGATCTCCTTGGCAATCTTGAGAAAAGAATACATTGGGTTGTAAAAGGTCATACAAAGATCTGACTTGTGGAAAGTTGAAAAGCATACTGAATAGAGGACGTGGAAAAAAATTCATGTAGCCAAATTTGATATTGAGGTTTGGTTGATTGTGAAACGTTGAAGCAAATATGCTACAAAATGGCACATCTCTATTGTAATCCTAGATGTGGCTACCAATGTTCCGTTCTTTGTCTGAACAATCCCTTCATATAAATATAGAGATCGTTTGGGTAAGTTTACAAGTCGGTCAAGTTAGCTTATAATTACTTTTATTTTGTCAACACACTAAATGTGCTTTGCTAAACATAAAAACACTTGTAAGATAAAATTAATCAAAAGCAATAAGTTGGTCACTTTTATTTATTTATCTTATAAGCTATTTTTTATTTGATTAAGATTTGTTTGTCGCTAATATCGTTTATTTCTCCTCGTTTCATTTCTGCCGTTTGTCTTTCTCCTTGTGGAGATAATGTTTCTTTTTCTATAAATTGTTTAAATGACAATTATAATGCGTTTCTTAATATTTTTTTAATCACATCACTTCCTATTTGCTTATTATTATGTCCTTACAAATTGATTAGTGCTAAGCCAAAAAAAAAAAAAAAAAAACTAAAAAAAAAAAAAACTCTTTGAATCGTTAGAACCTCATTGAGTATTCAAATTAAGATGAAGAGGCAATGAAGTGAAAAAAGACCTCATATCATTGACATAATGTTGTGCAAAATTTTTGATTTTTTTTTCTTGAAATGAAATTTACATAATTATAACTACATGTTATTTCAGTCGAGGCCCATCTAAACAACTTCTCTCGGTCCCATGCCGGCGTAGCGTCTACTATTTGCATCTCTCTTTTCTAAACCTCATTTTACGACTATACGAATAAGTTGTTGTATACCTACATAAAGATACTATGAAAATTTTATAGTACAGTACCATCAGGAAAAAATCTGAAAAAATTTATTTGATTAATGGTGTCATTCTTTTCAAGAGGATATATATTAGATTTCAAAACTTAATTTTCTATAGCTAAACCTCGCAAAGAATACTACCTGTTCTGTAAATAGGCATCTACTTTTTATGTTAAGAATTAATTAAATAATTTTTTAAAGTTAAATTAAATTACTTAATATTTTAATATTAAAATTTAAAAATTTAGAATTATATTAAAATATTACAAATTATATTAATATGATAAAAATATATATTTTTAAATTTTGATCAATATCAAGAAGGGAAAGAAACACAAAGAAGAAAGAGAATAATTCACGCATCTTCTCTTCTCTCAACCAAAAGCTGAAGCAAAGTATCATACCAAAGGTCTACGCTGACTTTAGTCCTAAGTTGAAAAATAGAGAGGTTATGTCTATTAGATTTTTAATTTAAATAAAAATATTATAAAGTAGTTTGAAAATTGAAAATAACAAAAATGGAAAAGTGTAAAAATAACAAGCAAAAAGTAATTCAATTTCAAAGTTTCAATGACGGTAAGCAGAATTGCTCTGCCCATACAAAAATCACCTATCTCATTAATCGGGCCGATGTTAGGGCTGATTCTTCAACAAAATCAAGATAAAAATTTGGAAAACACTCACAAAGCATAGTAAAAATAGATAGAAAAACTCAAAAGCACAAAAATCGAAAATATATGAATTTAACAAGCAAGTACCAGTGAACATTGTATTAAACAGAAAATAATACAGCTGGAGCAATTAATATCACTTTACTGGAATCAACTGAAAAAGAAAACACTACTGGTTGTATATATTATTAATATTATTATTATATATATAAACACAGGATTTTCATATTAAAATCAGATTTATTCAAGCAAAAACCCACAAAACATTACCGATTATTTCAACAGCAAATTAATCAAAACAATTACACTTACTAATTAAACAAAGAGAAGATAAATCCGTTTCGATTCGATTCGATCCGATCGTTAATAATTAACCCGGCAACGAGGTACTGCAATACGTGTAATGGATTAGCTTCAGCACCGCCCTGCAGTTATAGTACGAAGCACTTCTGCGAGAACACGGAACACTGTTACTCTATGCAATTCGTAGCTTATGTAATCAGTAGTTGCTAATATGCGCCGGTTGCCCGGAATCCATTTCGAATTCACCAGCGGCCATACACTCCGCTATCGATCCTTCACAGCTGTCGGCCGATTTCATCGGAATCCAACCGCTCACGTCGAATTAAGCCGCCGGTAGCATCGCCGGAGATAATCAACGCGGCGATTAATAGCAAGAGATGATGAGAATGGAGCAAGAGTGACTTCACATTGACTGTATAATTTGTCAATGATAATTGGTGCTATCTTTCCTTCTTCTTACTCATATATATATATAGAAATAACAACTTGATTTTTATTTTTATTTTTTTTGGGTAAGTTCTAACTACTGCTGCTACTGCTACCATCTCACTGTTTTAGCTCAACGACAATAGGGCGGGAGGATACTCTGATTTTAAAGTATTTTTGGCTTCTTTTCGTGAAATGGTGTCCATGTTGCCCGTATTTACCAAACTGCCATTCTCGCAAAATAGATGTATGTCCAAATTTAATGGAGATTTGATTTGTAGCTTTTCATAAAACTTGTTTTGAATTTATTATTATTATTATTATTTATTATCTTATAAGAGATTTTTGTATTTAAAAATTATTTTTTTAATTTAATTCTATAGATGATCATAAGAGATTATTTTCTTAAATTTAACTTTATGTATTTTAAATATTAAAAGTAAAAATTTCTATCAATTTTTGCATATGTAGTTTTATTTCGAAAGATTGAGAAATCGGTGTCCCAACTTCACGCTAAAAGATTAGATACATAAATTTATAAGGCAGATTATTCTTTTTGGAACGGAAAAGATAGTTTACTCAGCAATAGTCGGGCATGAATGGCAGAATAGATATACACAAAATTATTTCTATCTGTCCCTTTTTCCCCTCTTTAATAATCGCTGTCCAGTTAATTGCGCACACTTCGACACATTATGCACACTTGTTACCTTCTATCGCAATGCGTGCATCGATAATCTTATCTATTAAAATTAAAATAAATAAATAAAATTACTCAATATTTTTTTTTTTTTATTAAAATTTAAACAATTTAATATTAATCACGATTTTCATGGTGTTTTAAACGCGATACCAAAGGAGATAAAGAAAGAAGGAATGTTTTGACGATATTTGAAACCTCTACATCCAAGTTGTGTACGCTTTGATATGGAATAAGTAATATACTGTTTAATAGGGAGGTTTCGTGTTTCAACTTTTAAAATAATTTTTTTTATAAGAAGTATCTTTGATAATTTTGCGTGCGAATTAATATATCAAAAAATAAATATCGAATATTGAAAATATATATGAGGAAAAAAGTAAGGTATAATATGTTGGAAGAGCTTATGTAAAGTTGAATTTTATGCTTAGCTTCTCAAATTAGTTTTGCTTCGAGGTTAGTACCAAAATAAGAGAGGGAATGGTTAATTGAGTTCGAGTAATGGCAAAATATTGTCTCAATTTATATATATATATATCAGTTTTAAAGAAAGTGATATATTTTTTTTATTTGATAAATATTTAATGATATTATTAATATTTTATTTATATTAAAATTTTATATATTCAATAAAAATTCACAAAGATATAATATTTTATTTAAAAAAAAAATTATCGTCAATTTAAGATCTAAGAGTTCTTTAACATTCAAAAATTTTAAGAATTTTTTCATAATTTTTAAATTTCATATCTAATTAAATTATATTACATAAATTAAAATGAAGAAAATAATTGAAAATTGTGATCCAAAGGATTCACCGTCGTAGTTGTAATCCCAACATTCTCGAAAATAATTTGACCATCTGAATGCACATGGATCACTTGTATCAATAAACATGTTGCTAATTACAAAAATAAATCCTACATTAAAGGGTATATGAAGGAAAATCATTTTTCCACGTTTGGTGTTTACACCAACTAATCACACATATCAAGGTCTTCTACATATTTCGTTTTTATAATAATGATATAGGCTCGACGAAGGGAGGGAGGTGTGGTCCCTACTTCAATTAAAGCTCGCCCTTCCTTTTTCCCTCTTAAGCCCCTCGCTCCACTCATTTTTGAGGCTGTAAGGGGGGTTGTCCCCTTTCATTTTGAACTTCGTGAGTAAGTAAGTCATGGCGCGCTCTTTTCTTGGCAACTTAGACAACTTATAACGATGTTTGTCCCGCATATCACTAGGAACCAACTCCGAAAAATCTGACCAAAAGATAGCTAAGTTCCCATCACTAAGCATCAATTTATGTGCATCGTTAATTATTTTATTGAGTATTTCATATTTTTCACTAATACAAATATAAAGTAACTCTGCCCCTAATACTATTTAAAGAAATATTTTTAACTTAACAATAGTACAATAATTATATGAATTCATATTCCATAACTAACGTAAATTTATGCGATATAGTATACACATCAAAAGTGAATAATTGTTTTTTTTTTTAAATTATCGCGATAATTTAAAAGAGGTATTTCTGGGAAAGTAGAGTTTATTAGAAGTATATATATGGTCATGTTGATTTAGTACAACAGTTTAGTTGTCCTAATCTTAGACCCAATCATAATATATTATATAATGATGTTGAAAGTAAGCCAAATCAAAGATTATGGTTGGAGAAGAAATAATATTTCATTTGACGTAAGAACATGATAATGACATTGGTATACTTTTATAATATAGTCGGTCGAATTCACTATTTATTTTTTCTAATCAATATATATAAATTATACATTAATTATGCATATAT
>JACEIK010000411.1:374571-384744 GCA_018107945.1 Datura stramonium | reverse complement strand
GTGGTGGTTATAGTAATGATTGATATTAGTAGTTGGTAATTGTAGTAGTGATAGTTACTAGTAATGGCGGTGGTGATAGTTGTAGTGATGTGGGTTGTTGGTGTTGAAGTGACTGACGTGATGATGGCAGTTGGTGGTGATGATTGTGATGATGAAGTTGGTTGATGTTAGTAGTTGACGGTGTTGATGATAGTGGTTGAAGAATATGTGGTGGTTGACGATGTGTTGGTTGTAGTTGATAGGAACGCTAGTTGTGATGGTGAGAGTGATTGGTAGTGGGATTGATCGTCGTGGTGGTAGTGAGTGATAATGGTGGTAGAGGTGGCAGCGGCAACAACGGTGGTGACAGTAGATATAATTATAACGATGGAGGTGATATGTGTGGTACAACAAATAATAATGGTTGGCGGTAATGGTTGTTGCTAGTGGTTGTTGTGATAGCAGGGGCGATGGTAATGCTGAATGAAAATGATAGTAGAGGTGGTTGATGGTAATGGTGGTGGTGATTGTGATGACAAAGTTGGTTAATGGTGGTGGCCAGTGGTTGTGACAAAGTGGTGAAAATTATCCACATAAATATATCTCTTAATGATATCAAGACTTTGTTCTAGATCTTAATGCTTAAGATTTATTCAGACCAAATAGGTGCTTAAATCTTAAAGAAAACAAATGCACTTAATGGCTTGATCTGAACCATTCAAATTCAAACCTCCCTTAAGTTCAAACAGATAAGGCCTTAGTATACGCATCTTACACATAACCCTCATATTAATAAAAATAAAATTTTAAAAATAGCATAAATAATATTTAAAAGATGTGCTTGTGTAACAATTATAAGAATTTAGAAATAAAATTATAAATTTTAACTTGATAAATGATCATATTTAAGAGTTTGATCCAACCCAATTGTTGTTCCTTCAGTTTATTTTAATATTTGCTTCATTGAACAAAAGCGTTGTAGAGTCAGCGTTTAATTAAAAAATAAAATGTCGTTCATTTTTATATGAGTACTTAAATGTATGCATTATATATATATTTCACGTTATATTATTACAAAATTTAATTTGCATTACTTTACACTATTAGCGGATTAACATTTAATATAAATATTATCATTATGAACACATATTGAATATGAAGTTGTATGGTATATTAGAACATATAATATAAGTTATTCATTTAAACAATCGGCACTTACAAAATCGTATTGTAATTTATTACTGGCTTGTTTTGACACTAATAAATTGATATCATATCATAAACATACTATTTATTTGTAATTAATCGTTAAATAATTGTTTTGCCACCAAAATAAGAAACACTCATTAAAATTAGTGAAAACAACCATAATTGCTTGCAAAATAGGGCAGGTTGTCTATATATTTGGGTGGACCCTTTTTCGGATTTAATTAAGGAAAAATATTTTGTGCATCATGTTGTCTTTTCTATAATTGTATTTTTAAAAGTCCTGAACATAAGATTGTTTTACATTATGAGTACAATTTTACTCAACGTGTAATATTTATTAAAAGGTAAAATTTTATGTCACGCCCTACCTTGGGAGGCGTGACTGGCACCTAATGCCACACTAGGACCTGGGCTGACCTGGCTGGGTATAAGCACTTATGGTGCCTGCCACCCGTTCAGAATCAAGAAAACAAACTGCTATAACTCAGCTGTAAATACAGCCTCGAGCCAACAAGGCCGCGCAGTAAACTTGTAAAAGAAAACAGCTAACCCAACCAACAAGACAATAAAAGGGATCCTATGCGGGCCGACAAGACCACTATATTGTCTAGTCATAACAGAAGAAAAACACGCGGTCATGTTCATACTATAGCCGACAAGGCTACTAACTAACTAGCTAAACAAAGCCTCACATGGCCAATACGCACAATATAACATACATAGGCCCCACACAGCCGACAACAACCAACAACTGAAAAACTATAGTCTGCAAGCCTCTAAGAGTGGAATAATGGTCGGACAGGGCCCCGACCTACCCAAAAACTGTACAACAAAAGAACAAACCTTTCTAACTATCAACCCCAGATAAAATGAGCTGATTGAACTACTAACTCTGACTGACAACTAAGAAGGTCCTAAACCACGTCTATTCGAACCTTCAGGCAAGTATGTAGCGCCCCATGGATGGGTGTCAGTACAATATGTACCGAATATGTAAGGCAGTAATGAAAGTTGAATAAAACCGACAGATGAACTGAAAATAATTAATAGGATAAAGAGGAAAGTTCAACCTGAATGGCCTCACAATCTGAATCATAACTAACAAGTAAATATACAAACAAGGACCTAAGAGGGACCCCATAAGCCTGGAAGGTACAATCAACACAAAATAACCTACTTGGGGCCCCATAAGCCCTAACAAGCGCCAATCAGTCTACATACCCTATTGGTACCCCTGAGGCCCCATAAGTAACTGCAACTGCGTCTTACGGCAAACTAGGCCATCGTAAGGGTCGGCAATGTCATATCTGACATAGAAGGAGTTTATAAAAGACTCCAACGTGGCCCCCAAGGCTTTACTTTAGTCCCTTCAAACACTTAATAGCTTCATAAGCAACTCGGTAGCTCATAATCAACATTGTAGCTCCGAAAGAAGCTTTGTAGTTCTTGTGAGTGATAGCAGCATCGTGGCTCCGTAAGAAATCTATAGCTCTATAAGCATAAGCAACATTGTAGCTCCGTAAGCAGTTCGTACGGTTAGCAACTCCTCGGCTATTTACAGCGAGGGGTCATACGAAATATGATCTACCCTTACCAGGGATGCTACACTACAATCTTAAGTCTACTCGTAACGGCTAACAATAACATTCGAGTTCTTCAGTCACTACAGAAGTGCTAGTCGTATCAATGTTACGACGGAAATAACTTGCCGAAGGAATAGCCTTAACATACCTCGAATGATGATTCTCGTTTATCCAAATAGTCCCAATCTGTAGCTGACAATTCCACTCAGTTGCAGCCTCTACGCTGAGAGAATAAGGCTATTTCAATATTAAAACTCGAAAAATAACAATATATTTCAATAATATTAAGTATAATTCAACTCCATTTAATTCTGCCGAAAACTCACAAAATTTTTAGAGTTTATAAGGTAGAAATTCTTACCTATCACCTGTAGCCGCTTAGGACTCGATTAGAAGTGATTCTGACAACTTTTACTCTACGAGGTTCCGGTACTCTGAGTGAATTTTCAAGAAATAACTCCATAGAGATGTTCCTCGTAAGCCTAGAACTCGTTATCAAAGACGAATTTGTGTTTGGACAGATTTTAACGGCGTAAATCAATGAAAAATAGATGAAATTATAGAGAGAATCCTTTATGAGTTGCGGTTTTGATTTGGGAGAAGTATCTAATTGATTGAACTTTAAACTTATAAAATATATATAGGTGGAGCAGTGGCCTAGGGGATGCGGCGCGATGCGCCGGGCTGGCAGGCTCGGCGCGGCGTCCAGTGCACCTGGCCTCCGGTCCCGGTCTCCTGCTCGCTCGATGTCGTGCTCGTATACTCACCCCCAAGTCCTTTCTCGCATGCGTCGTACCCCAAAACTCCCAACATATATACGCATACGTTAGTTAAACGATGGAAACTTACTAGGTGTAATATCATCCCCCTTAGAAACATTCGTCCTCGAATGTAATCTTAGGTTTAAGAGACTCAATCTTCTGTAACTACTTTTGGAGAAATTTCGGCAGAGTCTCCTCTGTAATATGGACTAGCCGAAAATTTGAAATGCAGAAAAGTTCAACGTAGGCGTCTCACAGGACGGTATAAACAATTACTCCACAACATAGAAGTGAACAACTGAACAATACTGATAACATAAGCAATAAAGTAACAACTGAGCAACTATCTTACCTTAACTGTACAATCTGGGTCAGGTCTGGAATAAGTGAGGATATCTAGACTTCATGTCGTCCTCAGCTTCCAGGTCACGTCTTCTGCATTTCTGTTCCTCCATAAGACTTTAACAAAGACTACATCTTTAGTTCTCAGTCTACAAACCTGTCGATCTAGTATAGCAACTGGAGTCTCTTGGTAGGACAACTCTTCAGTAACTTGAACATCCTCCACTGGAACAACCCGAGATGGGTCTCCTATGCATTTCCGTAGTATTACATGTGAAAGACCAGATGAACGGATTCTAGCCCTGAAGGCAGCTCTAACTCATATGCCACTCGGCCCATTCTTCGAAGGATTCGATACAGGCCAATGAACCTAGGACTAAGCTTGCCCTTCTTGCCAAATCTCATCACGCCCTTTATCGGCAAAACTTTGAGAAATACCCAAGCATCAACATTAAACTCCAAGTCTCTACGCTGCACATCGGTATAGGACTTCTGACGACTCTGGGTTGTTAGCAATCGTTTTCTGATAAGTTTTACCTTTTCTTCTAATTGATGTATTATATCAGGTCTGATCAACCTTTCGTCCCCTACTTCGAACCATCCTATAGGGGACCTACATTTCCGTCGATATAAAGCCTCATAAGGCGCCATCTAGATAGCAGAATGATAACTATTATTGTTTGCAAATTCAATAAGGGGTAGATGATCGCCCCAAGTCCCTCCAAAATCTAGCACACATGCCCATAGCATGTTCTTAAGCATTTGAATGGTGCGTTCTGCCTGGCCGTCTGTCTGGGGATGGAAAGTTATACTTGGATTAACCTGCGTCCCCAAACCTTTCTGAAATAACTGCCAGAATCTATTTGTTAATTGTGCCTCTCGGTCAGAAATAATGGATGTTGGGACACTATGTAGCCGGACTATCTCCTTAATATACACCTCAACATAGTCTGCAACTAAAAACGTAGTCCTAAGTGGCAAGAAATGGGCTAACTTCGTCAATTTGTCGACAATGACCCAAATGGATTCGAATTTACACCTGGTGCGAGGTAGCCCTGTCATAAAGTCCATATTAATTGCTTCCTATTTCCACATAGGTACCGCTATCTCTTGAGTCAGTTCGCTAAGTTTCTGATGTTCAGCTTTTATCTATTGGCAATTAGGACACTACTACAAACTCAGCTACACCTTTCTTCATTCCAGGCCACCAGTATATCTCCTTTATATCATGGTACATCTTCGTCGATCTTGGGTGAAGAGAGTAACGAGAATAATATACCTCTGCCATGATCTGTTGGTGGAGCCCTACTACGTTTGGAAAATAGAGTCAACCTCTAAATCTCAAGACCCCGTCTTCTTTTAATTCAAAGGCCGATATTTCGCCCTATTGAACTTTGTCTTTGAGTTGTACTAGACTAGGGTCCTCGTACTGCCGCTCCTTTACCTCTACAACTAGAGATGATATTGTTGTATTCTGAATCACAACCCATTATCCTCTGAATCCACTACCCGAACTGCTAAATTGGCTAACCGGTGTAGCTCTCGAGCCATTTCTCGTTGTTCTAGCCTCAAATATGCTAAACTGCCCATGGATCTACAGCTAAGGGCATTTCTACAATATTAGCCTTCCCTGGGTGATATAAGATGTTCATGTCGTAGTCTTTCAACAATTCTAGCCAACGATGCTGCCGCAAATTCAACTCTTTCTGCGTGAAGATATACTGGAGACTTTTATGATCAATAGAGGTGTCCACACGTACACCATACAAGTAATGCCTCTATATTTTCAAGGCATGAACCATTGCCACTAACTCTAAATCATGGATGGGGTAGTTCTTTTCGTGCTTCCTTAACTGCCTCAAAGCATAGGATATTACCTTTTCATGTTGCATCAGAACACACCCTAAACCAACGCCTGAAGCGTCACAGTATACTTCGTCGCCCTCTAAACCTTTCGATAAGGCTAGCATTGGTGCAGATGTCAATCTATTTTTCAGCTCCTGAAAGCTCTGCTCACAAGTCACAAGCCTCGGTCGAATGGAATTTAACTACTTTCTGTGTCAATCTGGTCAATGACGCTGATAGGGTAGAAAATTCTTTCACGAACCTTCTGTAATACTTGGCTAAGCCCAGGAAACTGCGAACCTCAGTTGGAGTCGTAGGTCTGGGCCATGTCTTCACCGCCTCAATTTTCTGTGAGTCCACCTGGATACCTGCATCTGACACAATATGGCCCAAGAAAGCTACGGAATTCAACCAGAACCCATATTTCGAGAACTTCGCATATAACTGGCGGTCTCTGAGGATCTGGAGTACTATTCGCAAATGATCTCTGTGCTCAGCTTCTGAGAGGGAAATACCAGAATGTCATCAATAAACACTATCACATACAGATCTAAATACGACCTGAAGATGTTGTTCATCAAATACATAAATATTGTTGGGGCATTCTTCAATTCAAAAGACATGGCCAAGAATTCAAAATGACCATACCTGGTCCTGAAGGCCGTCTTCGGGATATCTTTCTCCCGAACCCACACTTGATGATACCCTGACCTTAAGTCGATCTTGGAGAAATATTTCACCCCCTGCAACTGGTCAAACAAATCATCTATTGTTGGAAGAGGATATTTATTCTTATAGTAACTTTATTCAACTGTTGGTAATCTATACACATTCGTAGGGAGCCATCGTTCTTCCTCACAAATAGAACTGGTGCACCCCACAGTGAAGCACTCAGCCTGATAAAGCCCTTATCTAGCAAATCTTTCAATTGTTCTTTCAATTATCTCAGCTCAGCAGGAAACATTTAGTATGGAGGGATGGATATAGGTTGTGTGCCTGGCGGCAGGTCGATAGAGAAACCGATCTCACGCTTTGGGGGATACCAGGAAGCTCGTCTAGAAACACATCTGGAAATTTACTAACCACAGGAATGGATTGAAGAGTTAGGAATTCTGCTTGCATATACCGAACCCTAACAATATGGTAAATACAGCCCTTCGCTATCAACTTTCTCGTATGAAGATAGGATATGGACCTACCTATTAGTGTGGCTGCGTTGCCCTTCCATTCGCACTACCTTTCTTGGAAAGTGAAATCGGACGGTTCTGGTCCAACATTCCATATTGGTATAATATGGAACTAGCCAATCCATACACATAATTACATTAAAATCAATCATTTCCAGCTCCACTAAATCGGCTAAGGTCTGATGACCGACAATCTCTACTGTACAACCTAGGTAAATTCTCTTAGCAATGATAGAGTCACCGATGTGTGTAGACACCGAGAATGGTCGCTGAAATAATTCTGGTGCTATACCAAACTTTCGATCCACTAACACAGTAACATAGGACAAAGTGAAATTTGGGCCTATCAAAGCATAAACTGAGTGAGAGCAGACATCCAACATACCTGTCACAACATTTGGTGAGGACTCTGACTTTTGTCACCCTGGTAAGGTGTAAGTACGATCTAGACCACTACCAGAACTAGATTCCCATGATCTACCTCGACCTCTGCCGGCTGGAGCTGAGGGTCTGCGCCCTACTGAAGATGCGGGAGCATGTGACCATACTGAAGACCTGTTCGACTGGTCTCGATCACCCTGATGTCTAACTGGACAATTCCTCATTATATAACCTTCTTGTCCATAAGTATAGCAAGCAGTGGAGCCATATCTGTATCTCTCGAAATGTTGTCGGACTGCAAGTCCTGCAGCGCGGGGCAACGGGCCTGCTTTGATTTGAACCTCTCTACTGCTGCAAGCCTGATGCTCGTGTACCGCGATGATCTGACCTGCCGCATTGCTTCTATGGAGGCAAAGGTCTAGGTGGCCTGCTTGGAAACCGAGGTTTGGGCCCCCCTGAAACTCCGTTTGCAAATCAGCGGGTCTAGACCTCCGGTGCTACTCCTACCTCACCCTCTCAGCCTCATACTAGCATTTTCTGATTCCTTCTATGTTCTGCGCGAAAACCTGAATGTGTGCGATATCCATATCCTCACGCAATGTGGCGGTAATACAAGCCTCCACATACTTTGTAGAAAGCCCCTTGATGAACCTGTGTACCCTAGCAGGCATTGTATCAACAAAATCTGGTGCATACCTTGTCAAGAAGTCAAACCTCAATGAGTACTCTCAAACTCTCATTCTGCCTGCTCTAAATGTAAAAACTAATCCACCCAGGCCTGTCAGATCTCTTGGGGCAAGTAATGATCTAAGAAGGCTTCCGAAAAATTGGGCTAAGTAGGTGGGGTAACATTTCCACCCCAGGACCTAACTCTCATACCACAGAACTATTATATCTCGCAGACGAAACACTGTCAACTCAACTGACTCTGTGGACGAGGCATGCATCACCCAAAATATTCGTTGCAATTGGTACAAGAAGTCCTGAGGATCCTCTCTACGGTCTGTCCCCATAAACTACGGAGGACTCAAGGTAAGAAATTCTCGAACCCTCGAACTTCTAGGCCCCTCAGTGGCTTCAGCAGCAACTGGTGCCACTGGCTGAAGCTGAGTGGCCAACATCTGAGCCAACATGTAAACTGCGCTCCTAATCTCCTGATCCGGTGGTACAGGGATGACTGGAGGTGGTACCGGTATATTTTCTGCCCTGGAGGGCTCCTGGTGTGGCGGTGGGTGCTGGGGAGATTGAGGTGATGTCTCCCTCTCGCCCTCCGATCAGGCCAGCTTTGACTGTGGCAACCTGCTGGTGCCCCTCCTGTCGCAGTTCCAACTCCGACCAATCGTGGTCTATCGTGCGTCAGATATTTCTCTGTAGATAAGTAGAATAACATAAACTTAGGGACTCAAGTCGTGCACAACATGGATCTATAGCACGACTGGAGAAGAAATGAGGGTAAAATTTTATGTCACGCCCCACCTTGGGAGGCATGATTGGCACCTAATACCACATTGGGATCTGGGCTGACCTGGCTGGGTATAAGCACTTCTGGTGCCTGCCACCCGCTCAGAATAAAAAAAATAAACTGTTATAACTCAGCTGTAAACATAGCCTCGGGCCAACAAGGTCGCACAGTAAACTTGTAAAAGAGAACAGTTAACCCAACCAATAAGGCAATAAAAGAGATCCTATGTGGGCCGACAAGACTACCCTGCTGTCTAGTCATAACAGAAGGAAAACATGAGGCCATGTTTATACTATAGCCGACAAGGCTGCTAACTAACTAGCTAAACTAGGCCTCACACGGCCACATACATAGGCCCCACACAGGCAAAAAAAACTAACAATTGAAAAACTATAGTCTGTAAGCCTCTAAGAGTGGAATAATGGTCGGGACAGAGCCTCGACCTACCCAAAAGTTGTACAACAAAAGAACAAACCTTTCTAACTATTAACCCCGGAGAAAAGAAGCTGATTGAACTGCTAACACTAGCTGACAGCTAAGAAAGTCCTGAACCACGTCTATCAACACCTGCAGGCAAGTATACAATGCCCCATGGATGGGTGTCAGTATAATATGTACTGAATATGTAAGGCAGTAATGAAAGCTGAATAAAACTGATAGACGAACAGAAAGTAATTAACAGGAGAAGGTAAATGTTCAACCTGAATGGTCTCACAATCTGAATCATAACTAACAAGTAAATATACAAACAAGGACCTAACCAGGCTTCCATAAGCCTGGAAGGTACAATTAACACACAATAACCTACCTGGGCCCTCATAAGCCCTGGCAAGTGCCAATCAGTCTACATATCCCTATCAGTACCCCTGAGGCCCCATAAGTAACTGCAATTGTGTCTTACGGCAAACTAGGCCCTCGTAAGGGTCGATAATGTTATCTCTGTCATAGAAGGAGTTCATAAAAGACTCAAACGTGGCCCCAAAGGCTTTACTTTAGTCCCTTCACACACTTAATAGCTTCGTAAGCAACTCGGTAGCTCATAAGCAATACCATAGCTCCAGAAGGAGCTTTGTAGTTCTTGTGAGTGATAGCAGCATCATGGCTCCGTAAACAATCTATAGTTCCTTAAGCATAAGCAGCATCATACCTCCGTAAGCAGTTTATAGCTACGTAAGCAGTTCGTATGGTTAGCAGCTCCTCGGCTATTTACAACGAGAGGTCGTACAAAATATAATCTACCCTTACCAGGGATGCTACACTACAATCTAAAGTCTATTCGTAACGGCTAACTATGACATTCGAGTTCTTCAATCACTATGGAAGTTGTCGCGCCCCATTTTTCCCTCGCGGAAAGAGCGGGATTCGACATTGACGTCTCTTAAGGGTTAAGAAGAAGAGTCGCCACCTAACGAATTTAAGGTGCG
>JACEIK010000411.1:344500-369084 GCA_018107945.1 Datura stramonium | reverse complement strand
AGAGTAAAAAATGTGATGACATATTACTATGGTGCTTCGTACTTTAAATATTTAGTAATAACTTAATTTTTAAACTTTTCATTTTATCCTTTATGAGATGATTTTAGCTTAAAAAATCTTTTTTTCTTAATCTATGTGTCTAATCAAATACGTTCACATAAATTAAAATGAAAGAAATAGTGTAGATTTAACTAAAAAGAGTGAATAATAAGTATGTTCGCGATTAATTGAAACAACTTAAAGTATGTTGTGTTTTTATATTTTCTTTCTTTCTTTCTTTCTTTCTTCGATTATACAACCTTAAGAAAAAAAAAGAGAGAAGAAAATCAATGTATTGATGTAAAATGAAGTTATACTCTTTAGCTTACTTTCTCGTACCATGAGTTAAAAAATTGTGATGAATAATTAGTTAGTTTAATGAAGAAAAAATTGTTATAAAATTAACAAAATTATAATTCTTTTAATATATATCCCGTTATCTAGACACGATTTATAAATCGCATTCACAAACAAGTAATCGCATTCATCCAACACGATTTATAAATCTCATTTGCCAAATACATTTTATAGATCACATTCAGTGAAAGCGATTATGAATCGCATTAATCAAACGTGATTTATAAATTGCATTCTATGAACACTATTTATAAACTCAATTCCTCAATCACGATTTATAAATAATTTCTTGCAACAAGATTTATAAATTGCACTCCTGAAATATGATTTATAAATCGCATTCTACCAACACGATTTATATATCACCTTCTACAAACATCTTTTATAAACAACATTCCTCAATAATCAAAGACAATTTGTTCAAATAAGAAAAGATTTAAGAAGCAAATTTTATCCAGTTTTAAAGTAGTAAATACTAAAAGTTCTTATATTTGTACAAATAAGTAAATATGTAATAGTTAAAGTTTAATTAATTTTAAATTTCTAAATATTAGGTTATAACTAATAACAATTATTTAATAAAAATAATAATCGATAATTTTGTCTATTATAGAGTCTTTTGATGAAGGGCAAGAAGTTCAATCAACATTTCTAAAAGGCTTCATACTTTTAATATGGTATAGATTATACTTAGTTCAATTTAATAGTTACTGCAAATTATCGGAAGAATTAGCTTTTATGTTAATTATATTTATTTTTAGTTTATGGTCTTTCTATAAGTTTTTTTTAATATATGAAATAACATTAGAGATTCAAAATAGAAGACTAAGATATCTCATTTTCTTCAAAACTAGTAGTATTCTATTACCAAACCTCGTTATAACAATCATATGTTGTAACAATATTTCATTATTTTCATTATAACAATCCGATTTTCTTTGGAATTAAAGTTCTTTCATGTTATATTTTACTTTTCTATATCAATATTCTACGTATAACAATAGTAACATTTATGATAGCAAAGATACTCTTTGTAAATTATCCTTCTATAACATTCATACTTCAACATTGTAATATTTTGTAAAAAATATATTATGTATAAAAATTAAAATATTTACAATAATCATCACTAATATTATGCACTTAGTAAATTTCAAGTAGGACAAAAAATTATATTTGGTATTTATTAGTCATAACTTGCCCAAGAAAGACTACCGTGTTTGTCTTTTTATATTCATATTTTTTATTCAATTTATTAGTTAAACTGGTTAATAAATACATTCTTTCTCTTTCTTTCAGACACAAAATTGTTAAACTAATTCTTGCGATTTTATTTTATATCAACTAAATAAGATGTAAACGCTAAATCAATACACATATATAACAAGATCTCATTATAATGTCATGAAATTTTCAGACAAATATTGATATTATAATGAAGTTTAATTAAAAACTAATTAAAAAATCATTCTAATTTACAATTTCAATGTTAATGTATTAATTTATGATGTAACAAATTATATATATATATATATATATATATATAGTATTACTTCTAAAAAAATGTCTCGTCAATATACTTCAGTGACGTACAATATTTATTAATGGTTAGCACAAAACTTCAAACCCTAAAATATTCTTTTTCTGCATATAGTGCATTAATTTTGTTGTAATCTCTAAATTATTTTATACTCAATTTAATATGAACTAATGATATGCATGCTAACAATTAGGACTATTTTGTACGAAACAAGTAATATAGAGATTAGTAATGCAGGATTGTTAATATAGGAAATTGTAAGCTTCATAGAATGTTTTTTATTGTTTGGTTTATTATGTTAAAAATTAGATAAATCATATATTGTGTTCGATTTAGAATTCTACAATTTTTTTTAAATATTATACCCTTAAAGTTATTTCATATAACCAGATAAGCTGAAAACATATCTTTTTATGACAAAGAAGATTATTCTTCTTTGTCAGTCCAAATAGGATAAAGCAAATATTTTAATATTATCAAGTATATAGCTCCTGCAGTAGAATTCGTAGTAATGGTAAATCTTACGAAACACTTGAAAAGCTCTTCAAAGAGTCTCAAGACCTTCACAAAGAAATGAGCATGAGTTGACAATGATGTTCAATACATAATTTTCTAACCAATTGGAAACAAGAATGAAAGAAACGAAGAAAATCTTGGTAAAATTTCTAAGATCGTAAGAAAAGCAAATAGCTGGAAGCTAATAGCGAGAATGATGTCCAGTCAACCTCACACGGCTACACCTTCTTCATGGCAAAAGAAGAGAAAAGCCCGCCAAAAAAGAGGATCCCCGACAAAAAGCAGAGTGGGCGTGCCTTTACCAATTTTAATAAGATTTCCGTATAAAGAAATTTAGAAAAAGAGATTGAGGGTAGTATAGTCATTTTAGGGGTTTTATCGAGGGTTTGGTTGTTCCAGAATTAGCTATCCCTCTATTTTTTGGTATAAGATAATACAACCTATATTGTATAGGCAATTCATGTATTAGCTTGAATCGAGTAACCAAACAATATATTAGGTGGACTAAATTTTAATCCAAAAACTATTTTAATTAAAATACAGTCTACTAAACACCCCCCTACGTGATTATAAATACCTTTAAATTATTAGTACTTGAGTTAAAAATTTCTTACTTTTCTTACTTCTTATTCTATTTGTTCCTAATATGAGAATGTCTAGAATAGGAAGAATTTTAAGAATTTTTATTTATTTATTTATTTATACATATTGTGCTCCTCGTTTTATTGTTTTAAAAAAATTAAAATCATTCCTTATTTTATATAATTCAACAATAATATATCTAATGTAATTGCACGAATAAGGTTTGAAAAGAATAGAGCGTACAAATTTTATTCTTATTTTATAAAGATAAAAAAAATTATTTCCGATAAATTATTAACTAAATAAAGCATCTCAAATCAATTTGAAAAACAACATAAGAAACTGAAATAAAGTATCATAGAAGATAGTATATAACATGTAGAAAAAGAACAGTAACAATAATGAACTAATATAATAACTAAAGCACAAAAACCAAAAATGGTAACAATAATCTACGGACCAGAAAAAGTATTTAGTGGATACATACTTTAGTTGATGGCTAAGTTTTAATTATTGCCTAAAAAGCCGCTATGTATTTTGCTTTTTTCTTTGAAAACATTTAACAAGAAGAACAAGTTACATATTTGATTGGTAGATAAATATTAGTTGGCTATTATTTTCATCGATGGTTATTATTTATGTCAATTTCTCTTAAAAAATTTCTTGTTAGATTATTCAAGTTTTTGTATGGACTGGTCCTATATTGGGGTGGTCGTTAATTTTTATCCCTCAAATTGATGATCTTTAATTTTTATACTTACAACTCATTTAATGAAAATTTTATGTTTAAAATATCCTTAATTATGACTTAATTTCACTAGACAAACCTTTTTAAAGAATCTTTCCCTAGAGGCATAAATTAAATGTTATTTGATTTGCAACTTGCAAGACATATCTTTACCCTTAATATTAAAAATAAAATCGCCAAACAAGGGTTAGTTGATACAAGAAAAGTAAAGGATAGATAACTAGACATAATATTGGATGAAATAAGCAAAACTTGTTGAGGAGCAAAGACCTCAAATTCACCAATCCAATAAGCATCAAGTTCTTAGAAAGACCTCGAGGGAATCATTTACCCCTGCAACCCTTCTTTCTACACAAAGTCACAATTCAAAGTTTTAGACAAGCTACTACACTCAAAAGTCAATATTCTTCATATCATCAAAATTTGTTATGGATTAAAAGAGCTCATATTTATACTAAGTAAGGAAATGAAAGACTATTACAAATATACCCTTAATGAATAAGGGTCTTGCTTGGTTGTTTTCCTTAGCCCATCTTCTTTATCAATATGGCCTCGTTGCACTCACGTTCATCTTTCACCCTCCTAACCTATCATCCACATATAGACACCTTGACATGCATCATTGCCCCTATAAGACACAAGTTAATGTTGTTGAACTTCTACCCCCAGACATAAGTTTATGTTACTGAACTAGACACAAATTAGTGCTGCTGAAGTTATGCTCCAAGGTACAAATTAGTGCTGCTAAACTTCTACCCCACTCACAAGTCAGTGCTGCTGAACTTTTGCCCTTAGGCACAAGTTCATGTTGTTGAACTTATGCCACAAGACACAAATTCATGTTATTAAACTTATGTCATCCTGCTTAACTTCTGTCTCAAACACTTCATATTTGCTGAATTTCTGCCCCCTAAGCCCAAGTTCATGCTGCTAGAACTTATACTCTAAGGCATATATTCATGTTGCAGAACTTTTGCTCCAGGCACAAGTTCATATTGCTGAGCTTTTGGCCCCTAGGCGCAAGTTCCTGCTGCAGAATTTATGCTCCAAAACACAAACTCATGTTGTTGAACTTATGCCCCTGAATCGTAAATCATATGAACTTGTACCTTGAGACATAACTTGTGCCAAAACTTATGCCTTGTGATTTTTTATTTTTTTTTGCTGTTAGAGGCATTTTGACTACTTTTTTGTTATTTAAAGTGTCAAGAATTTTTTTTTTAAGATTATAAATTTGAGGGATAAAAATTTAAAACTACCACAAAATAAAGACATTTGTGCATAGATATCCTACAATTGGGCCATAAACCCAGCGTAACCTGCAAATCTGCCCCAAGCTAGAAGACCAACTATCATAAAGCCCAACAGAAAAGCCTTTTTAAAACTCTGTTCTGTCTCCTCTTCGCACTCCGCAGCTCATTCTAGAACAGTCTCCAGTCAGGTTTAGCTATTGCTCCTCTTCTCCGCAAGTGATCTGTTTGCTCTTTACTTTTTCTTTTTCCCGATCTGCATAGTTAGGTTTTATTAGTCAAACTTTTTTGTATATTTTTCGTACATATGGAGAACTATGGGTGTTTCCACTGGTTAATTTTTTATTGATTAGTATAAAGTTGCATTGGCAGGTGAATTTTCTGAATCTGAAGTCTTCGTCTTCAATATCTCTTTGCCATGTGAGTACTGTTGATCTATTGATAATGAAACTATTATCTCTTTATTATTGATTTAATTTTAGGTTTAATTTTGATGTGATTTATGTGTCTCATTTTGTTTGTACAATCAAATTACTTGAATAGTAAGTTACAAAATAGGATATCAGTGTTTATGAATAACTCATTGAATCCTTCTATAGATGATAGTGTTCTTCATACCATATGTGTGGGTTATTCTTAATTAGTTTTTTAAATTATAAACTGTGGCTGTTAGGTTGTTAAAAATTGAGATTCCAATCAAAATATTCAGAAAAGTTTGATCTGAAACAATAAAAAAGATAACAAGATAATCATCTTTGTTTTGCCAAAGATCGAAGTGTTTGATTGAACCAACTTGACTTGTTATTCAATTGGAACTATATGTTGAGAGAAGTGAAGTTGATGGAAATCCAATAATATAAATAATATTTTGTGATTTTTTCCCATTGTTTCTATAATATAGCAAAACCAATAGTTTGATTATACTGATTCATTGTTAGTTTCCGAAGGTGCAAAATTACCAATTTAACACATCTATTTAAGGCACTTGACTAGTGACCTAGTATTCCTAAGTAGATGGATGAATTATGTTCTCTCGGAGAAGCACTATGTCTTGGCTGGAAATGGTTTGAGTGGAGAGTCAGTGTGAGTGTCCTAGACCCGAACTATCCTGTTATATTTGGATTTTGTTACTAGTTTTAGGACTTCACCATAGCCTTCAAAAATTAGAAGCTTAACTTACTTTACCTTAATTTATAATAATCAGCTTAAACATCGTTGACTGTATATCTAAACTACTAACACAGGCCCAGCTCATTGTATAACTAACCCGGTGTTATCTGTAAATGTTTAGAGTCAAAACTTTTTCAAATTTCAACTTTCAATATCAATGTCATGGGGCTAAAATCTTTCAACCATGGTAGCCTATTCCTATTTCTGTTGTCACATAAAACATTTTAAAATTTCAATCTGTTCTAAATACTTAGCTATTTATCTTTGAAAATGAGAAATCCTTAGAGAAGTTTTGTGCCACAAATTCCAGCACATGCGTCTCTTTGTGTATGCATACACACATATCAGTAAATATGGAGCCCTGCTGTGCGAATGCAACACTTACTAGAAACACGAGTTCTACATAATTTCATGTATTAAACAAAAGTTCTTTGAAATAGTCCTTACCCTTTCTTTGAGCAAATGCTTATTTTTAAACCTTATCCTTTCTTTGGTAACTTCATGTATTAAAGAATATTGTCATGTCTCAATTCTAATATTTGGACACAATTGCATATTTTTCTGCTCTATTAGATTGGGTCTGGATTGTTTACTATTCCCTACCTAGTAGATAGTATTATAGATTGGTTTTCAGTGAGAAGCAACGTTTTCTAGTGTACATTCCATGGTGAAACTTCCAATAAATCTATTAGTGGTGCTTTGTCAAATTCTCGATTTATTTGATTTGCATTTTTTTAATAAAAATGCAGAAGTATTTCTATTGATATCCTATGTTGCTCGGACTCTTCAAAAAATGTCATCGGGTGTGTGTCAGATCCTTCAAAAGCAGTACATTTTTGGAGGATCCGACATGGGTGCGGAACATTCTTGAAGAGTCTAAGAAGAATAGGGATATCAACCTATTCTTCTCTATTCGTGCAGTGTCTCTCAGGGTTATCAAAAGTGAAAAACGCAAAAAGCTCTAAGGTCCTTGGGGCTTTAAGCGCAGAGCGCAAATAAAGTGTGAGCTTTAATGAGAAAAGGCGCAAAGGGAGGAAACATACATACATATATATATGTATATATATATAGAGAGAAAGAGAGAGAGACAAGGAAGATGCTTAATCTTTTGCTTGATTTCCTTAATAGCATTGGTGTAAACATGGTTCCACGAAGGTGGAGGTTTTTTCAACAAACTGCCAAGTCCTGGAACAAAATCTTCTACATAATTGACACACCCCAACAATCTTTGGAGCTGTGTTTTGTCTAAAATTTGATCGGAAAATTTGTCTGCAAATTGGATAAATCTTTGAATGGAGATGATAGTACCTTGTTGGATATTTTGCCCAAGAAAGCGGATGTTAATTTGAAAAAGACTATACTTAGTTTTGGACAAGACTAAGCCATTTTCTTTGACTATACTTATATAAAGAAATTGAATTTTTTAAGATCAAGTGAAATATCAATTGTTTAGTGTCGCCTCTTCAGGAAACGCTCATTTGCAAGGAAAAGTTTGTCTTCGAGTCTTGATGATGACATTAAAGCGCACATTAAGCGAGATTGAAGCGCTCAACGTGTTTGAGTCTCGTTCGGGGCTTAAGCGCGCTTTAAGCACGCCTTTGCCAACACTGGTGTCTCTTGATGGTGTCAGCTGTCAAAAGACACTAATATCCTTTTTTACTTTGGTTAGATAGGAAAGCAAGGAGGTCGAGGATTACGGTTAAATGGTTAGTAGGTAGTCAAGTGATTTCTCTCTTCTCAGTGATATAGCAGAGTCATAGTCTGGAGCAACCATATGCTTCCTTACCAACAATAACATATCTAGTGTATTCTTGCATCAAACTTAAAGCCTTAAAAACAAGCTTAAGGAATGGAGCAGAAGTGAGCTAGGAAATTTAGGAGCAAAGAGGAAGGATTTACTCAAAAAGCTTTCAGTTTTGATGTGCTCAAGCAAGGAGGTTCATTGAAGAACAGATTGCAAACAGGGCAACAACTCTAGTGGAATATGAGGAATGTTTAAAAATAAAGAAATTTCTTAGATACAGAGGTCAAGATCTTTGTGGTTGCAATAGGGTGATAGAAACATTAGTTCTTTCACAAAATGGAAAATGCACACAACAGATGCAACAATATAAATCAACTGCTAAGTTAGGAAGAGCTGTCTCAAGATTCAGTTAGAATTGAAGGGGAAATACTTTACTATTATAAGAAGCTATATTCAAAAACAACAGGATAGATACCTACTTGTCACTTCACAAACTTTCCAAGAATAACCGAGAAGGAAAAGGAATCCTTGCAAGGAAGATTTGAGGAAATTGAAGTATTGAGGTGTTTAAGCTATGTGCAACTGACAAGGCCCTGGCCCCAATGGTTTCACCATGGGATTTTTTTGTAAAATATTGGGAGGTGGTGCAACAGAACATTATGAAGGTTTTCCAGAACTTCTATGATTAAGAGATGTTTAAAAGAAGTCTTAATGCTATATTTATAATCCTCCTTCCAAAGAAAGTTGTCAAAAAATTGAGAGATTTTAGGCCAATTAGCTTGATAGGTAGCAGTTACAAATTGTTCTCAAAAGTGCTTATAGAAAAGCTGAAAGAAGTGATGAATAGATTGGTGGATTCACAACAAATGGCGTTCATTAAAGGCAGAGAGATCATGGATGTTGTTCTAGTAGCTAATGAAGCAATAGACTCCGGATTGAAGCAGGAAAAACGTGGAATCCTATGTGAGTTAGACATGGAAAAAACATGATCGTATCAACTGGGGTTACCTCCTTTGTCTACCAGAGAATGGGTTTTGGGTAGAAATGGGTCCAGTGGATCATATACTGCATGTCAACTGTGATCTTTTCAGTGCTTATCAATGGCTCACCAACAGGCTTTTTCAGTGCACAAAGGGGCTTAAGACGAGGAGGTTTGTCTCATGTCCTATTCTTAATTGCCATGGAGGGACTTAACAATATGATTAAAACAACAAATCTGTATGGTAGTCCTGGAGGTTTTGATCTTGCTAGAGTTGGAAGAGACATAATGGAGATAACTCATCTATTTGGAAGAGACATAATGGAGATAACTCATCTACAATATGCAGATGAGACTAATTTTGTGTGGTGTTGATGAAGAGCAACTCAAATTTGAGGGTGATGTTGGTGCTATTTGAAGGGATTTCTGGACTTCATATTAACTGGAGGAAAAGTCTCTTATATCCTATCAACGCGCAGAATATGGAGATACTAAATGTAATCTAGGTGGTGAAATAGGTGTTCTACCAGCTAACTTGGGAGATGCCCTTGGGAGCCAAATCATAGTCTTCAGAAATATGGAACAATGTGATAGAAAGATGTGAAAAGAAATTGGTTAGATGGAAGACCCAGTATCTATCTAGGGTGGAAGACTGACTCTCATTAATGCACTCATTGACGCACTTTCAATTTATATGATGTCAGTCATTCCTATTCCTATAGGGGTCATTAACAGGTTGGATAAAATCAGGAGTAATTTCCAATGGGAAGGAAACAATGAAAGAATGGGATACGTGGAAAATATTTATCAAGGTGTAATGCTTATACTCCACTCAGAGCTTGCACAATTGGCCAGAGAAAGGTAAATGGAAAACTAAAATTCCATACAAAGTGGCCTATTTTGTATGGTTGTTAGCTAAGGAAGCAGTACTTACTCAAGATAATTTGATATGGAGAGGGGTATCGCTATGCTCTAGATGCTTCTTCTACGGTGAGACCGCTGACACAGTTAACTATTTGTTTAACTATTTATTTCTTCACTACAAAATTACAAGACAACTATGGAGTTTGTTCTTAAATCTCAAGGGCATTTCTTGGACCATGTCTGGCAAGATTACTGAAGCAAAATCCAGAACTGGGAGGAAGTAAGGAAGCAATAAAAAACAGAGATAGTGGACAATTTGGAAGGAAAGAAACTCTAGGTGTTTTGAAAGTACAAAGAATAATATGCAAAAGGTCAAATTGTAATTGCCTTGTGATACTATGTTTTTGTTATCGGTTATACTCAAATGATACCATCTCAATAATTGATGTTCTAGATTCAATTTAGGATAGGGATAGAAGGATTTTGAAGTGATTTTTGTAAGTATGGTTTCAGTACAACATATGTACTGTTTTGCTCAGGATGAAATATATACATAGTTATCAATTCAAAAAAAAAAATACCCAATATAATCCCACAAAGTAGGACATGCTCCCTTAACAATATTATTATTATTATGCTAGCATTAGTTTATTATTCAATTTTATTGCTATGTTTTTTCCTTTTTCTTTGGTTAACAATACTATTTCTACTGTCGCTACTTTTTTCCTTCAGTATTTCACTGTAGCTTTTTGTTCTTGCATTTTTTGAAAACATGTTTTCAAACACAATTTTTCTTGAGCCGAGCGTCTATCGGAAACAACCTCTCTATCCTACAAAAGGTAGGAGTAAGGTCGCACACCTCACCCTTTCTAGACTCCACTTATGGAATTACACTAGGTATGTTGTTGTTGTACTTAGCTTACATTAATTTAAATGAAGAATAGTGTGAATAGTGTGTTGGCCGTCTTCGTAAGCTTGTACTCCTTGCAGACCAATAGGCGGAGAGACATTTTCCTGCTGCTTTCCTAATAACTAATTTATGTCAGAAGCATCTGATATTATTCTTAGACTATAGTCATCTAAATGATTTACAAATATTAAGTCCATGTTACAATCTAGGAGTTAGACTGTTGTAATTAATGACAAGTGACAACTCAGTCACTATTGAATTTGTTTTGGTAAGCAACGTGAAAAAAGCTTAAATGCAAATTTGAATAGTCCACAATTCCCTAATACCACTTCTCTAGTTGTATCTGTAATTTGTATGGGTGAGAAATTTTTGAAGTATGCTCAATCTTTAAGTCTTGGTGTATATTATGATTTACATGCAAGATATATTTATATATGCACCAAAAAAGATTTTAAAAATTCCTGCATGAAAAATAGTTACTTGCAGGATATTTTCTGTAAGTGTGAGCTTTTGCTAATATTGTCATCTCTTAGAAGATACATTCCTGATGTTTTTTTTTTTGGTTCAGGTCGGACGAGGAAGTTGTTGACCCAAAGGCTACACTGGAAGTAACTTGCAAGCCTAAGTGTGTAAGGCAACTAAAGGAGTATCAGGTGATTCCCAATGCAATGAAATAGTGTTTCAGTTATTTCAAGGGCCAAGTTTTATATAATTATTGGAACTATTACTTATCTCCTCTATTTTGGGTGCTCCACACTTCCACTGATTAAACTAATTATCAGAATGAGCTATAACATTGTTTATGTTAGTGGAAGGCTATTTTTTTTATTTATAATTTTTAGCATTATCATATAGCAGTTGAATCTTCTTTTAGTTTGAGAATTTAGGGCTTTCTAATGTGATATGTACCTTCAAATGGAACGCAATGGTATGTTTCTTACCAATGCATCTGATGTTTTACAACAATTTGAGGTTCCATAACAAGCATTCAATGAAAATATTTAGAAAATGCGAGATTTGTTTTAAAAATAAATAAAAAGTAGAATGAAAGACAGTCCTATATTGACAAGAACGAGCTTTTTCAGGATTTAGTAATGCACAAACCCTTTCTTCTGTATCGGGGATCATCAAAATAAACAAGAATACTATTCCAACGAAAAATACTGTTTACTTGGATTTCAATCAGGATACCTGAACAAGACATTAGTTCATTTCCAAGTTTTTGAATCGAGTGTAGTGGAATGATGAATGGGGTTGCTTTTCTCAATAAACATTGATTACATTTCTTTATATAGTTGTTCCAGTAACCGGTTTATGAACGGGTGCTCTTGGAGTAGTTGGTCTAGCCCCATCGTTTATTAGGAACATCAACATATTGTCTTAGCTCTGTGGAAACAAAATTTTTTTCCTCAGGACCCTATTAAATAGAAACAGAGAATGAATTAACTAAATAAGAATCCAAAACCCATTTTTTCCCCAAAATTAGGCCTAAAACAATCCTCCCAAAAACAAATAAAACATGGTGTTTTCCACACAAACACCAATCTGGAATTAAGAAAGCTAATACCTTTTCTATTTGTCATGAATTCGGTCGATGTAGTTTCGATTTTTATTTCTGCTATACTATAAGGTCTACGGTCTTCACAAGAACCCAAGAGTGGCACAAAAATATCTTGGATTATGTGATGTCAGACCAAAAAATTTTTAAAATTGGAAAATATCAAATACTATCACCAACATATCACCTAACATAATATGTATCGATTCAGTGATTGACTACTCTTAAGTACCAAATCAACTAGTATAGCAGGTCAAGAGAACATTCTTTGCATGTCACTCTGATGGGATGAACCAACATCGGGATTTAGAGCCTGTTTGGATTGACTTATTTTAAGTGCTTTTAAGCTAAAATAGCTTTTAAGCACTTTTGTAATGTTCTGATAAAACAAAAAGTGCTTTTAAGCACTTGTTTTTAAAACCAAAATAACAAAATTAAGTCAAAAGCCATAAGTTAGAAATTCTAACTTGTTGGCTTTTGACTTATAAGCCCATCCAAACAGGCTCTTAATCTGTGACTGTTTGGTCTCACTAAGAAGCCAAAAAACCATGTTTCTGGCCTCCAAATACTTCTTCCTGCCTACCTCATTTTGGCACTCCAGATTTCAGCTGGTCAGCAGGTTGCTAGTATTTGTATGTTTTTTTTTCTCTCTGCGTAGCATGTCCTTAGATAAAAGAGGAACTGCGGAACTTCAATGAGATTTGTACTTAAACCCTGCCCATTTTTCTGTTTGATAGCTTTCTATGAGTCCTTTGTTGTTTGTATTGCCAACAGTTTACTGCAAAAGTTTTTGATGAAGAAGAATGTTGCGTCAACATTTTCTTTATCCAAGACACTGATTTCTAATATTTACGCCATTAAACATTTTCCAAGTTAGTTTTTAGCTTTCAACTTCTTATTCATCATCTACTCCCTCTGTCAAACATCTTTGTAGCCAACTTAATTATTTGTGCAAGAATGTGCTTTGGACACAGGGAATCTGGGTTTCTAACTTTTGGAAGGATGTTGGTCTCTCTTTCTGTAGAAAGTGAAAGGTTCTCTTTTTGGTTCTATGTTGTTCCAGAACAATGATGTCTCATTCAGTTGTTCCAAATGTGCCACCTAAGATAACAATACAGTAACACATTTGTTCTTTAGAAAAATTGCATTTAAATCTGTTCTTAACTAATGGACGGGGAAGTATAGCCCCTTATAATAAAGGTGATGTTCCTCCACTAACCTCCCTGGGATGTGTGTATTACTTTCATCATGACATACATGTATATTTTGTGTTTTTGTTTTGTCCAGCAGAGGGGAGCTGGGGGGTATATATTTGCGGATTAAGAACGATAGATATTTAGTCCATAAGATGTATCATTTTCTATCTGGAGAAACAAATTTAAGTGATGGTGACTTTGCGTAGTTTCGGGTGCACATCGTTCCCACAGCTCTATGATGGTTAACTGTTGATCTGCTTTTTTATCTGATGTAACAATTCTTTTGGGCGAATGTCTCATTAATGTTTACTAAATACAACAACATATCCAGTGTAATCCCACAAGTGGGGTCTGGGGAGGGGAGGGTAGAACGTACGCAGACTTACCCATACTTTGGGAGGTAGAGAGGTTGTTTCCGATAGACCCATTAATGTTTACTAAATGGGACATATAATTGCATTTTGTCATTAGTTGCCTTCACAATAAATTTATAGCTTGCAATATTTTTATTGTTGTCACTACCCTATAAATCCAAAGCTTCGATCTTCTTTCTTTTGTTATAAACCCGTTCTTCCCCTTTTTTCTTTTTCGTTTGGTTGGGTGGGGGTTAGAAGGCCAGCTTTTTCCAGTTGCCTGAATTTTTGCAAATGCGCTGCTTCAAAATTTTATGGTGGTTTCCTCACTTCGTGGCTCTAATTTTGGATTCTGCATCCTACAGGCATGTAGTAAAAGGATAGAAGGTGATGAATCAGGGCACAAGCATTGCACTGGACAGTATTTTGATTATTGGCACTGCATTGACAAATGTGTAAGCTCCCTTGTCGGTCTGTTTAGCATTTTTGTGTAGGGGTTTTGGGAGTGGGGTTAAGCAGCTTAGGNCTTAGGGGCCTGACAATGCACCATGTTCTGTCTCTTGTTTCTTCTCCTCTTTTCTTTTGGGGGTGCCTATTTTTAAGTTTTCTGGTTGTTTTTTATTTGTATGTTGTTTCCTAATCTTTTTGTGAAACTGTTTGCACAGGTTGCCGCGAAGCTATTTGACCACCTCAAGTAACAAGGATGTAAGTTGTTGATCTGTTGCAATTTTATCTTGTTTTTTCGTTGTTGAACAAGACATTACCATATTATTCCTTTCTGTGCTGCAGACGTGCAATCCCTTCAATTGACTTGGTTGCTGCATGGAAAATTTTGAACTAAGCACATCTTAAAAAGTGATTTAATAAATTATACTCGTGGGTTAAATTTCATGGACCCTTTTATTTGTTCGAATGATTGTGAATCTCTCAGATGATATTCCCTGATTTTGTTCCATTCGTACTGTAATATGTTCCCCCTGTTTCCTGATGGGTAATGTCTTCTTGTCTGGTGCCCAGTGAATCCTGTGCCTGTATTATTTAAGTGCAGTTCTTGTAGTTTTGGATGTTTAATGGTTTGAATTTTAATTTGCATTCGACGTTCTTGATGTAGAATATTGATAAATGAGTTATTTCGAGTAGACAAAAGTGCAAGGTGCGTGTATTTGTTGAGAAAGGTAGTGCATATATTTATTACACTTTCGAGTGTTCTCCAGTTTTATTTATTTTGTATAAGCTTGCTATCATGAAATGAAAGCACTTCTATCCATCGTGTAGAAACTTATTCTGTATAATAAGAGTTTATTTTGTACAAAATGCATTATTTGTATTACGCCGGTGAACATAATACAGGAGCACTGCACTTTTTATTAATGGTTATATATTCATGGGTAACTTACATAATTGTCCAATCGGATTGAAATATTTATATGGCTCTGCGCTTTTACTTTCGTACATTTGTTACAGAAAATACCTCATCTTGCAATTCTTCATGATGCTATCATGGTATATTCATATACTGTCATGGTATTAATAAGTATGAATAGTCCTTCAGGAATAGCGCGTATGACTCCTCAATCCTAAATAATACCGTCATAATATATTCATAAATTGTCATGTTATCACTGATTAATGAGTAGTCCTTCAGTGATACTCCTTAATCATGCAGGATACCATCGTATATCTCACGATACCATCGTAATATATGCATATACTGTCATAGTATCTTGTGCGTGGAAAATTTTCAAACTCATAGTGGAGTATAAATTATAATTATTTTCTATCGATTGGATATTACGAGTAATTGGTATGAAATGATCCAATTTTATGTGATTAGTTTAGTTTTTGATTTGTCTTTTATGTTCTTTTTCCCTATATTCATAGGTGTGCAGCAAAATCTTGTTTAAGTTACTGCATTTTAGTAGATAAAATTTGATTACAACTATTAATGTTTCATTTTAAGTTAATCATCGACTGTAAATATCAAACTGAATCGTCTTGATAAAAACCCTTGCATATAGCGTGACGTGACAAGGTTGGAGTATGTATCACCTCAAAAATACAATCCCTTTTTTCAATTTAATTATATAAAAGATATTTAAGTGAATATGAAATTTAAAATATTTAATTGATACATATATTTTATTAATAATGGTGGAAAGAACAAAAAAATATACATATGAAGACCTAAGAAGCGCCAAGTGTACAACGGCCATTGCCACCTCTAGCCTAACATAATAGGCTTTAAAATGCGGTTGTTTCAAATCAATATATAAAACTGTTTCATCTCTAATTAATAATCAAACGGGTCGTTTGGTATTGGAAAATGGAAATTAGATAAATAAAGTTATTTTATGGATTGAAATACTTTATGGGATTAGTTAGCTCATTATATATATGAGATATAAATAATTTCGGAATTAATTAATACTCTTTACTAAATGCAGAATTAAAATCCTTCTATATTTAATTTAGGAATTATTATTTTTTATCCTGTGTATTAAACGATCCCTAAAAGTTTAGATAAGCCGGTTGATACAATTCAATAATATTAGTAAAATACAAATAATTAATCTCATTTTAAATATTACTAAACTAAAAGGAAAACAAGCAAATGTATATTTCAACTAATTTAGTTAATTTTTTGTTATCATGTTAAACAAAATTAATTTACTTTAGAATAAATGATTAATTAGATATTTTAAATTTTTAGTTAAAATTGTGAATTTTAATCTCTACTTTAAAAAAAAAATTATCATTTTTTATTTTAAGAGGTGACATTACTAATTAAAAATCATGCGTGAGCAACTAAACACCATACCTTACTGGTTGATGTCAAGACTGAAAGTGCAAGAGGTGAGGAGTGATCTTTTTTTGTTTTCTTAATCGACCGACTGTTCTGAGTAGTCAATTATTAATCTAACAAATAAAGAATTTTAGATAAAGTTAGAAATAAAGGCTAAATATAAAATAATACCAAATATTTTATATTGGTTGATATTTAGAATTTATCTTTGTTCAATTCCGTTGGATTATAAGGGTATTTTCTTCGATCCTCAATTTTATAAAGGTGTTAGTAGACATGATAATGGGGCGGATCCGGTATGATTGTAGGGTAAATTTGTATAAATTTTTATTCGCCCCATTTCATATAGAAAATTTTGATATTTTTAATGCCCTGCATAAATTCGCACTAGATAATTTGCTAATTTCATTAATTTTTTTTAATTTATATTGCAAAAAAAATATCACCGATGCATAATTTCTACTAATATAATATTTTTATGTTAAATAATTTAAACTAACTCTTCACACTTTTAAATCTTAGGGTGTGTTTGGTATGAAAGAAAATGATTTCATCTAGGAAAATAAGTTTTTTGTTACTTACTTTTTTGAGTTTGTTATGCAAGTTAAAAACATTTACATATATCTAAGATAAAACTACGAGGACAAGGGAGCAAATTTCATCCATAGTCATTTAGTCTTATATTCACTACACAAAAATTATTTTTCTTTCATTTGTAACATAAAAGTCATTTTACTTTGCTCTGGTCATCACAAAAGTCACTTCGATCGCATTTATAAAATTTTCACCTAAAAAATAATGTGACAGCTTTAATTAATGTATTTATTTAATTAAATAAAATTAATCTACTAATCTAACATTTTATATATAATGGAGTATATATCAAATCCAAAGCCCATATCCGCTGGTAAAGCACAAGTGTTTGCACAAATTTCCTTTAAAAGTGATTGGTCTTTAATTTTTGCTTATTATATACATGGTCTTTAATTTTTACCAGTAAAATGTATTTAGTAAGATTTTATGAATGAAAATACCCTTATTTATGTTATTCCTCCGCATGCTTATTATTTTTCTGCTCTCTTTATTTGCCGTCGTCTTCACTCTTTCACTTTCACTCTCTCTCTCCGCTCTCTATTTTTTATTTTATTTATTGATCAGTCATAACTCCTTTTTTTCGATTCTTTTGAATTTGTTTATTATGAAATTTATGTATTTTTAGCGTATTTTATATTATTTAATTTATTAGTTCGTTTATTTGATAATTTTTTCCCCTTAGCAAAAAAAAATTTGATGCAATCATTCAACAAAAGTTTCCAGAGAAAAGAGACAGAGTGTTAATGGCATCCTTCATGTGATCAAATTTGATAGAGACAGTGGTAGAAAGCTTTTCAGAATTGGTCTGAATAGAGGTAACAACCTTTCTTGCCTCCTTAATAATTTGGTCCAGCTTAAGCTTGAAATGAGCAATATCGGTACTAGAGATTTTTCATCTGAAATTGAGTAGAAATTAGGATGTGTTTGAAGCTATCAATCTTCTTTTCCATGATTTTTGCAAGAATTTTTGCAGAATGATTAGTGAGAGAAGGAGATGAAACTACAAGCTTTGATTTGGAAGGAGTAGGAACCAGAGGTGCATCAAACTACCTAGAAATCATCAGTATGCATATACCCCATCCTGACCAACACACAAGAGCTATAACATTATTTGACAAGAAAAAGGTGAAAGTCAGCAAATATTATATATTATTGGCTTCCAATATGCAAGTGATGATCATAACATATGAGAGATTGGAGGGTTACGTTATGAAGCAACTTCTAACATGTAGTTGATTACAAAAAGAGGACAACTTGAGTTTACTCTTAATGACGAGACAATAGGTGAACAAAATGTCACGTTGAGTAAGTGTAGAATGAGAATCTGTACAGGAAAAGAGATTAGTAGCAACAACGTGGGTAAGCACACGAGTTTCAAATGACAAGTCTTTATGGGCCTAATTGAGAGGGGGAGTGAATCAGGAAAATCTAGAGAAATACACTTTTTGGCTTCTTCAAAAGTAACTTAAAAATCAACAAGTCAGGTATTCTTGGGCCAAACAACATACCTAGAATACTTGACTTTAAAAATAGAATCAAACGAAGCATAGTCAATAAAAATGTGTTTTCTAAAAACAAGAATTTTGAGTTCATCAGGTTTAGAGGATATGAGATTAGCATAAAATAGATGGATAATAGATTCACAAGCACCATTAAGAGAGGAAGAAAAGATGTTAGCACAGCCTTGAAAATCAAAGAAATCACTAATATGATCCTGAAAATTTGAAAGATTAACAACACGACCATGAACTAAGATAAAATATCTTTAAGAGAGTGAAACTGAATATCCGAAAATCTACCTTTATATCGAGAGAGCTTTTCAGATTAAATCTGAACTTTCTTCTTTGAATCGGCTTCATCTTCTATGTCAATTGGGCATTTAACAGGATGTCTCAGAGAGAAGTTAGAGGAAATATGAATGAAGGCGCGCTCAAAGATATCAGAGTCAACATGTAAATATGAAGATATCTTTTCTTTTCCTTTGTTACAAACACTTTTTCTGAGTAGAAAGGGGAGAGGTTTTCTGAGACTTTACCATAGATGACTTTTAAAGGTTAAAGAAGAAGAGGGAGGATGACGAAAGTTTAATGAGAGTAGAGGAAGTGAAACTAAGCAGCGCTTCACATGCGATTTGAAATCATGAGATAAAATCTCAAATTATCCAAAAAGCTTGATTTGAGATTTTAAATTTTACAAATACAAAATTTAAACCACAAGTTTATATTTTATGAATTTTTTTTTATTATTTTATATTTATCAATTATTTATTTAATAAATGTAAATAACCTTTGTCANCTATTATATTGTCCGTGAGAAAATTGTTCATACTACGTGGAAGGATTATATTAAGAGTAGTACACTACAACTCATGTTTAATTTTACTTTTTATTGAACTAAAGTTCGATTTTTAAGTTGTATTTTTTTTAGAATAACTTTATGATAGTGTATTATATTTTATTATGAACTTTTACTTATTTGGTAAGATTGTATAAGATTTGAACAATTTGAATAGTTTTTACAACTTATTGAGTTCTTATATTCATGAGGGAAAAATATAATGTAAAAATTCCAAATTGCACGTCCAAACAAAACTTCAAACTTCATCTTATATGATTTCATCTCATAATTTCATCTCGTATGATCAAACGGACCCTAAACAAATACGGAGTTAGAAGATGAAAAATGAAACGAAGAGGTGTGAGAGCAGAAGGACATCGGGAAAGGAATGGCATGAAAGAAAGTGAAAAGACTGTGATAGAAAGAGTAAAAGAAAGGTGGCAATTATTATGAAAGACATATATAAAGTATAGGAAAGTAAAACACATAAATGCACAGTTTCATAAAAGATATTGAAGGTTATTTTAAGAGAGGATTCTGAAGAGTCCCAACTAATTTTCTAAGCATGCAGCAATTGTTTTCAAGCAGAGATTTTTGTAAAAATATAGCTAATTGATTATCTTTTTGAGAAAAGTTAGGAGAAATTATTCCTATAAATAGGGGGATTCTCCATTATTATTTTTCCTCCCATCAAGAGAAATAAGAACTTCCAACTTCTCTTCTTCTCTCTTTCTCTACAATATTCTTCCTCTTGCTTTATTATTCATAACACATTATTAACACAAGTTTCTAATCCTTTATCTGAGTTTCGACCATGGTAAACTACTCTCTCTAACAGATTAACGAAGCCGACTGCTGCCTTACTAGAAGTATGTATTCCATATATCCATAAGTAAAATATACTTATTTAAAGTTATTTTGTTAATTGTGGTGACTATATCGGGAATGAAATTCCATTTGTTAATTGTGGTGACTATATCGGGAATGAAATTCCATTTGTTAATTGTTGTGGCTATAGCAGGAAAGAAAACGACAATGTGAACTGTGGATATGTCTTTAGGTATATTGATACTTCATGCAGGTGTTGACTTGTTCCATTAAATAAACACGCATATATCATATAGCGTATCTTCTAGTAAAAGAAGCACTTTCAAGTACTAGTAGTTGATTCCATATATATTTATATTGCACAATAGAAGTTTCAGAATGTGCTATATTTATTAAAATTTTGAATGACATGAACATTGACAGATGATACTGGCTTTATCAAATTAGGCCACTGTCAAACATGATATACTTTAAATTCCTGACATGTTTGCTTTTAATTTATTGCAATATAGATTCTATATTAATTTTTTTATGTGTTTTGCAAAGGTATTATTATTTTTCTCTTTCTTTTAATATGACTAATCTTACGAAACTTGATTTCGTTGCCCTTCAAAGTTCGGACAAGAACTACCTTTCATGGGTGTTGGATGCTGAAATTCATATGGATGCAATGGGTCTTGGAGACACCATTAAAAGTGAAAACAAAGTATCAAACCAAGATCATGTTAAGGTTATGATATTCTTGCGCCATCATCTTGACGAAATTCTTAAAATTGAATATCTTATGGTTAAGGATCCACTTGTTTTGTAGAATAACCTAAAAGAAAGGTATGACCACCTGAAGATGGTCATCCACCCAAAGGCACGATATGATTAGATTCATCAAGACTACAAGTCTGTTCATGAGTACAACTCTTCAATGTTCAAAATTGTTTCTAAGTTGAAACTATATGGAGAAACTATTAATGATGTTGATATGATGGAATATGTGGTAGCACACAAAATTAATTGAGAGCTATGGAAGAGCTAATGTGTTACTAGTAAGTCTCAAAAGGAAACTTATAAGTTTCAAAGATATTGAAAAGGAAAATTGAGACTATAAATTATGAGAAGATCTAATATCTTCATATTACTGCAATTGAAGGGGATTATAAATATTTATGTAAAAGATTACCTGCCGTTTTTTTTGTTTGTAGTACATAAATATGGGTATGATGACGAAATCACATGCCAAAGTAAACTAGAAGTTTACTGAAATAAAGATAAGTTGGCATAATCTATTGATCATCCCGGTTCAAATGTGATGTTAAATAATTGAGAATTCACGTGGTTATATATTGAAGAAATAAAAAATTCTTCAAGAATTCTCTTGTGTTGCTTGTTCTCATGATAGAACGATCATTATATCAGCTAAGATTGAGATTATATTCCTTGAAATTTTGGAACTTATAAAAAGGTGAATATATGGGCCCGTTTACCTATCATGTGAACCGTTTGCTACTATGGTTAATAGATGCATCTATGGTACAGTCATACGTGCTTTGATATCAACTAACAATTGGTTTTTGCAAAGTTATTTGCTCGAATTATTAAATTAAGAGCACGGTTTCAAATTATAAAATTATGTTGATAATGCTGGTTCATATCTAAGTTGGTTTAGCAAAAATTATATGCCTCCAATTATAGCTAAACCATTGGTTATGAGAATAGAAATCACAAATAAAATTTGATATGAGATATGTTTATTCAACATATACCAATAATTGAAAGCTTCAAACCAACAAGGTTCCCGTATCACAATTGATTCAGGGTCAGAAACCAAATAATTTCATCTAAAAATTTGAATGTGCGGTATGTGATTCAATTGCTCTACCACAAAGCACAAAAATGGATCCCCAGATGAGCTTGGGGTAGATGTTAGTTTTCCTAACATTAGGGGGAGAAGTGATTAGCAACTGAAAATTGAGTGTGGGGTGAATTATCTTGATCCTCGGGAAAAAAAAGTGAACTTAAAGTTCAAGAGATAATTCACTTGAAAAATATTGCAAATCAATTGTCAGATGTATTTGCTGACCCTATTTTATAATTCAGTTGCAAATGCTCCAACAAATAGTCCTTGAAGGACAGGGTCTATGAGACGCTCGAAGCGTGATAGACCAAACAGTTCCAAATATAGAACTCCTTGAAGAAGGAGAGGAGCAAATGATTAAGATGGTCATAATGATGAGGCAAGTGATTTAAGAAAGCACCACAGCATAACACTTCATAAAACCTTGGCAAAAGTTCAGGTACCTGAAAATGATGAAAAATGAAAAGATCTCAATAAATTATGTCGCATTGGAATTGATATCAAAATGATCGTCGATGATACCTTTGATATAATGTAGCGCTCAATATTATAAATATTGACGAGGGATTTTGAATTCAAATCTGTCAAAAAGTATGAACAGATAAATGATTGACCAAATAAAAATACGCAATTCAAGTATAATGTCAGTGGTGAATGAATTCTTGTAGCTACTTCATCAAATCATGCTGAGATAATAGCTATTCATGAAGCAAGCCAAAAATGTGTGTGGTTGAAGTCCATGATACATCTCATTAGAGAAAAATGTGGTTTGAAATGTGACAAAGTACCTACAATTTTATATGAAGATAATGCAGCATGCATAGCACAATTAAAGAGAGAATTCATAAAAGGAGATAGAACGAAGCACATCTCGCCAAAACTTTTCTACACACATGAGCTCCAAAAGAATGGTGATATCAACATGCAACAAATTTGTTCAAGTGATAATGTGACTGATTTATTCACCAAATTCCTACCAACTGCAACTTTCAAGAAGATGGTGCGCAAGATCGGATGCAAAGATTCAAGGATGTTCTCATCAGGGGGAGTAAATACGTGTTATACTCTTTTTCCCTTACGAGGGTTTGTCCCACTGTATTTTTCTTGTAAGGTTTTAATGAGGCAGCCAAAATGCGTATTATTAGATATTTGTACTCGTTTTCCTTCACTAGATTTTTTTCACTGAGTTTTTTCTAATAAGGTTTTAACGAGACACATTATCTATCAAATAGATATTCAAGGGGGAGTGTTATAAATGTATTTGTATTATAGTGAATGTCTATAAAGGTATTTATATTGTAGTGAATGTGTGTATTTATAGTATAGTGAAGGTCTATCTTTTGGAGAAAAGTTAGGAGGAATTATCCCTATAAATAGAGGGGTTCTCATTCATTATTTTTCATCCCATCAAGAGAAATAAGAACTTCGCTACTTCTCTCTTTCTTTACAATACTCTTCTTCTTGCTTTATTATTTTATAACAACAGGTTATTTTTAGAGTACCATTGACCATATGTAGTATACCCAATATGATATCTTAAGATTCTTTTGATAGTAATAAGATAAGATTTCTTGGAAGCTGACTGGAAGCGAGTATAACCGCATACTTTTACCTTTCCCGACTAGTCAATTTCTTCCATTAAATGTTGCATGAATTCTTCAATATTCAAAGTATGTTTGTTAAATACTCTATAACATCTATTAAAATTTAAGTAACCTGAAATATGCCTTCCAGGATCAAACTTTACCATTGTTATGAAAATAACTTATGTTGAATTGCTTGTCATTACACAGTTCATATGGAGTTTTGGGTCCTATCAGACACCTGTTTAGAACACAACATGTTGTGCTTACTACTCTGCCTAAACATGATGTGGCAGCATGTGTTCCACAATCACTGTCCTTGCCATATCTTGTGGTGCTCTATTTTTTGTTAGATATTCTACAATTTTTCCTTCGCCACGACATCGAATAAATAAATAAAAATAACAAGACACAAAATTATGCTTTACAAGGTAAAACTTTTTTAATAAGATACTTACAAAGCAAGAAAAAAATTTGCAAGACACAAATTATGTCTTACAATGCAAGAAAACAAATTCGCAAGACATAAATTTAATTTCAAAACGTTATGCCTTAGAAGTTCATAGACATAACTAATTTCAAAACCCATAAAGTTATGTGTTTTATACTATAAAATTTTTATTCGATAAGATAAAAGTAATATGAACTTATAACGAATGAGACAAAAGTTCTTTAAATTTATCCTTATGAATTAAATATTGGGATCGAAATAGCAGGACATCTGTGGAAGCTAATTATTGCAAACTTTGACATTGACAAAGCAAACGACAAAATAAAACTATAC
>JACEIK010000411.1:322893-334264 GCA_018107945.1 Datura stramonium | reverse complement strand
CCGCCGGTAACGTTGTAACAGTGAAGATAAACCTAGGTATCCGGCGAAGGTCACCATGCCGAAGAAATCAAAGAAAATTTTTAAAATAATTCTTCTCGATTTCGACTTTTTGAGAAGATTGAAAAGTCAAAACCGTTGAATTAAACCCTTGACCTGCTACTTTTCATTCGATTTCACTGCACACTCTCAAAAAAATTGCAAAAGATTTCAAAAAAAAAAAAAAGAACTGAGAAATTAATAGGGTTTTTTTTTCAAGAAGAGGGCTTTTAGATACATGTATTAGTATCAGATTTTTTCAATTTTTCAGTGAAACACATAACTTTTACTTAGGTAATGAGTTTTTGATACATGTATCAGTATCAATTTTTGATAATTCCAGAATTGTAATGCACCAAAGTATTGTTTTATGGTATCAATACATTTGTACCAATTGTTATTAGTATGTATCAATATTTTTTAGTGATACATAAATGTAAATTACTCATATTTGTTTTGTATCACTTTAGGAATCTTTGCCCATTATTGTTTTGTTGCCTATGTATCAGTATCTTGAATAAATTATAAATTGGGAAATTACCCTCATGTTTGTCAATGTATGACAACTGTATCAATTTCTATAAAATATATAATGTTATAGAATTTTGTATATTATAGACTCTTTGATTGTGTATTTATTTTTAGTATGTATTAATATTTTCAGTGAAACACATAACTTTCATTTGGATGGATAAGTTTTTGATACATGTATAAATTTCTGAATGTAGGTAGTTAAGTTTAGATGTATGTATCAGTATCATGATTTATCAAAAAGTAATTCTCCGCAAAATCTGTGATGTTTTGAAATTTTTGCAAATATGAATTAATTATTTTAACTTTTCTAAAGATAGTAAAAAAGCAACCGAGATCAAATTGAAGAAAGATTTTCTCCCATTAAATATGCAAATTTAATTAATTAGATATTAAATAAAGTCATTATAGGAGGAAATTAAGGGTTTGAATTTAATGACATTGATTACGCAGAATCTGTTTTGATGTAACAGATGGCATACATTAAGGAGGATTTTAAGGGTTTAATATTATAGCACAAGTCTAATCCTTATAGAAAACGGTATCAAAAAAGTAAAAAAATTGCTATTTTATGTAATTTTAATAAATATCGCTATTTTTCTATAATTAGTTTCAGAAAATGTGCTATTTATGAAAATTTCTCTAAGAAAGATAACATTTTAATGTAAAATAACAAGTACAGAAAGCATAGGCTTAGGCAGTAAGGAATCCTTCAGGTATGAAAGGATTTCAGAGAATCTAAAATTACAAGTGTGTCATGAGAAAAATCTATGCTTAACAAAGACAGAGTGTCTTTCTCTGTTCTATCAAAGCATTTTTGGATTCTCAACATTATATGCTTAACATAGGAACAGAGCTTTGAGTTAAATCACCAACTTTATCTAACCACATGTTTACAAATTAATCATCTTCCAGACGATGTTACAAGTGTCAAATGCCGTCTGGTTTGACGGATCAAGCTCCAAATTCTCAACCACCTTCTTGTCTGTATCCACAATATCTAGGACCGGTCAAGGTGGATTGAATTGCTGTTGAATGACACGCAATCTCGAAAACAAGAGACAAGGTGTAATAAGAAAAGAATCAGAAATGTTAGCTTAGCAAGCAAAGTAGGATACGGCCTGAAATGGTGGATTGATCATCCAAGCCTGGGATGATACTTGTAACAGAGGCATATAGTGATAGCTTCATCCTACAAAATAAGAGGGGGAAATTGAAGAAATTAAACATATACATGAAAAAGCCCTCAAAGAAGTAACAGAGAAGAAGCATTACAAACAATAGTAGCTAGAGAGAGACAAGGAAAGATCAGTGAAATGCTATTTTAACAGATTACCAAACATCAATCGCACACTGGGAGTACTACTTTAATACTAAGTATTTTAAAGAAAAGACAGAAAAAGGAACTTTCTGGACAAAAACACTGGTATCCTTGCAACAGGATATTCTGCAAGAGCCTGTGTATCTACAGTGTGTAAACCACTAATAAAAAAAATTAACACGTCTAATAAGTTTCAATCCTCGGATGATGTTCACGAGGTAAAGATGCAGCAGAGGCTGAGATTCTATTGAACAGCTGTCTAAGTTTAGCTAATATAACAGGCAACTGTAAAACAATGTTATTCAAAAGGAAAAGAAAAGATAGATGACGATAAATTATAATTCAGTTCCTCATGTTTTCCCTGGTGCTGCAGTGCAAAATTGCTCTGTCTCTCAGGTCTTGTTTGGTTGTCCTTAACTTCCAATCTATGTAGATAATAGACTTGAAATATCACAGCATTCTCGCATTTCATGGACAATATGGAAAGATAAAAATCTTAGATGTTTTGAGAACAAGGTTGAACCCATCAGCAAAATCAATATAACCCATCACTCATCCCATCAGTCTAACCCTTGGTGGACAGAGTTATCGGTACATGTGTTGGTAGAGAGGTGAGAGGTGCGGCAAGCTGGTCTGCATCACAATTTTCAAAAATAAAAAAAGTCAAGTATATCTATTCATGACTGCTGTCTTCTTGGTGCACTGCAGAACGTTTGGATAGTGGTAAAACCCTCAGAGTTCATTAATACTCTTCAGACTTAGAAATTTGTCGACTTAGTTGTTGTGGAATATTATACAAATGGTGGCTACTGACAACATTCGGAAATGTACTAGTTGCATAACCCTGGTAATTACTTGTGTAGTGCAGCTATGTTGCTCGGACTCTTCAAAAATGTCGACGAGTGCGTGTCGGATATTCCAAAAGTAGTGTATTTTTGGAGAGTCCAACACGGGTGCGGCATCGAAAGTGAAGAGTCCGCGCAATTTAGTCGTGCACTTTATGCACCTTCTTGGTGCTATTTAATATTGAAATTTTTACTTTTACCTGATCCAAAGAAAAGGACCTCATGACCGCAAAAGAGACTTTGGAGGGACAATCGTGATGGTTCAGATGAAAATAAGCAGTATTTCCATCTTTCAATGCAGTCAAAATTAATGTACAGCTGAAAGGGACAGGGGAAGGGGAAGAAAAGTCTGGTTTCTTGCAGAGGCTGGCAAGTAAGGAAAGAAGAACCAAATGTGGAATGCAGATTTTTTAGAGATAGACAGACAGACAGACAAAAACATGGTTGGAGTTTCCAGTGGAAGTGCACCACTTCAGAGTTCTTCACGTTGCAATAAATCACTTATCATCTTACCAGCAAGTACATAAAGTCTGTTACCTTATTCTTTTACCTTTTCTCAAGAAGACACAATCTCCTATGGCATGCCACCCTCCACCTCTTCCCGTCCTTTCCTTGTACCTCTAAGCTCTTACTTCAACACAAAACCCTTTTTCCGTGCCTAGGACCTAGGTATGTTTCAATGTTTATTGCATGTGATCTTAATATTTCTTTCATTTCAGATTGAGCTTCTTGTTTAACTTTCTGAGGTTAAATTGGATGTTTCCCATAGATGTAATTACCTTTGGGTTACCACTAATCTACCTAAAACTTAAAAGTACTACTCCTTCAATTCCAATTTACATGATATAGTTTGAACCGGCGTGGAGTTTTAGAAAGAAGTGAAGATTTTTGAAACTTGTTGTCTTAAATATGTCATAACATTATTTATCAAAAAACATGTCATAACATTTATGGCAATAAAAATTTTGAAACTTGTGGCCTTAAATATGCTATAACATTTGGGTGGTCATAAAAGCTTCTCATTAAGAGTCAAATGGGAAGTGTAAGTTAATTGTTTACAAATTTAGACATATGTCATTTTTTCCGGAATGGGCTAGAAAGAAAGTGTATCCCATAAAGTGGAAAGGAGGGATAAGTTTTGTTGCATCCAAATAATACCAAATCATGTGTATATTCAATTTGTAGAAATACTTAGTTGGGCAATAGTTACAACTAGACATCCGAAGATGTACTGTCGTAGTACTAGATCTGCCCCAGATGGGATGTTAATGGACTATCTTAACAGTGATTGGCATATGGCAGATACATTCAAATATTTGTACCACGTTGCGATACGGAACTGAGTTGGCAAATTATCCACAGAATATGATGTAAACACGTTAGACCCTTGCAATCTCTTGGCATACTTTGACAGCATAAAGTTGCAAAACCTTTCCAAGTCAACATATCAATATCTTTTTCGATAACCGAGAAACTCCAAGGGCCAGCGGATACAGGGAGAAAGTTGGAGGATGAGGAGGAGGTCAACATATCAATGTCATAATGAAACATTATAGTAATATGTTGGAAGTAAATGTCTGACACAATCATAAACATATTAAAGTACTAAAAGAGGTTCTGATTACTTACTCTGATCGAAGCTTATCTTTCTCAAGTTTCTTCAGCAATATTATTTGCTCCTCAATAGAGGCTCTTTGATGATCTAAATCATTGATCTCATCAGTTATAACTGTGTTTAGAAAAGGTGCCAATCAGTAAGCTCACTAAATTATCTGACAAATACAAATACATGTATCTAAAGTTGTTAAATATACTTATCTGAGTTCTTCTCTTAGCAGTTGTTCTCTCTGGATCTCCTGTTCTAACTCTTTCTGCAGTTTATCTATTTCAGCATCTGCAGAAGCTTCAGATTGTGCTTCTGCTGTTCTCTGCTTGCATGCATTTATTTTTCCTAGATAATCTGAGTATATGATGACTTGAAATTAATTATTTAATACTTTCAGATTCAGAAGTCCGGACATCTCCCGTTACAATCATAAATTAATGTTCGAACAAAGCCACTAAATACCTTTCAACACAACTCCAACTTATATAATTAAAAAAAGAATATGTATGACTGAGGGGATTCATAGGAGTATGCTAGGACCCAGAAAGGAACCAAAGTAGTGGTCTGTTGAGCTAATCATTAAACTAAACACACAGACACACATACTGCACCTCTGCACTTATTTTTGCATTGTAATTGGCTAAAAGGTCTTCATCTCGGAAACAAACTATACCAAAAGTACAAGTATCACCAAAACTATCAGGAATAAGTAGGTAATAGCACCAATTTTACACTACATATAGTACATACTACAAAATCCCACGAGGGTTGGCATGAGAGCATCCAGATTCCAGCAGTAGTACTCATGTAAAGGTACAAAAGACAAAGACAGACTCCACGATCCTCGAAATGTTAGTAATAAAAGAAACATCCAGAAATCATGATATTTTGTATGAAGCACTTTTGAGCTGAAACTCTAGTATACAAGCAAACAGAAAATGGTGCTTCAGTTCCATGTAAAGAGAATTATCCACTAATAACTGCTACTAAGAAAAAGATTCATCCAGCTGCAAGAACTGTTCGGAATTTAAATAAAGAAAGAAAGGGAAGAGTGATTTTCTGGAATCTGTTTTTTTGCCTTTGAAAAGCTACAGCAGTAGCCTGTTAATAGGCTGACAACGAACTAACTTTAGCTAAAGATAAGCAAGTAGTAAGTGGATAAACATGCCACTAACTCTAAATTATCAACTAGAAACTAGCAAACTACTTCATCCTAATCAACTGAACAACCACTACTTCTACTGGCTAAAAACTAGGAACTAAATCAGCATATTTTGAAGCATTAATCAACACTCCCCCTTGCTTCAAAGCTAGTTACTCCCATCATCTTTAATCTGAAGTACTCATGCTTCCCAATTGGAAGTGCTTTGGTTAGAATATCAGCAACTTGTTCATTTGTACCACAATGCTTCAACATAATGCTTCCACTTGCTACAAGATTTTGGATGAAATGGTATCGATATGCTTTGTCCTGCTGTGAAATGCCGTATTCTTTGTCATCACAATAGTTGCTTTGTTGTCACAGAAAATCTCAGCTGCAGTAGCTTGCTCTTGAAATACATCAGCAAGCAACCTCTTTTAGCCAAACCACTTGACAAGCTGATGCAGTGGCAGCAATATATTCTGCTTCGGATGACGACAAGGCCACAATTTCTTGCTTCTTTGACCCCCAAGATATAGCACCTGAACCAAGAGAGAATACATATCCAGAAGCACTTTTTCTATCATCCAGACAATCTGCCCAATCGCTGTCGGTGAAACCAAACAGTTTAAAATCTGATACTTTAGAGTACCAAACTCCATAGTCAGTAGTTCCAGCAACATATCATAAAATTCGCTTTACTGCCCCAAAACGATGCTTTGTTGGGTTATGCATGAATCTGGAAACCACACTAATAGAAAATGCTATGTCGGGCCGTGTGTGCATTAAATAATTCAGACCACCAACTATGCTTCTAAAGCATCGAGCATCCGTCAAATCGGTACCATCATCAGATATGAGCTTCTCATTCACATTCATACATGAACAAGCTATCTTACAAACCAACATGTTAAATCTCCTAAGTAAATCTTGCATATTTTCTTTGCGAGACAAAAATGCCATCTAAACTTTGTTTAATCTAAAGACCAAGAAAATAGTGCAACATCCCCAAGTCCATCATTTTAAATTTTCTCATCATGAAAGACGTAAATTCAGCAATAAGAGATTCACAAGAGCCCATATAAATCATATCATCTACATAAAGATACATCACCAAGAAATCAGTTTTACCTTGTTTCTTTACATAGAGAGTTGGCTCATTTTTGCTTCTTTCAAATCCATTTTCCTGGATATAAGAGTTGATCTTGCTATACCATGCTCGTTGGGCTTGCTTTAGGTCATATAAGGCCTTTCTCAACCTTTCTTGTCCGCTCACAACAAACCCTTCAGGTCGAGCAACATACACTTCTTCCTCTAATTCCCCATTTAAGAAGGCAGACTTGACATCAAATTGGTAAACTGGCTAGAGAGTTGAGCAGCTAGAGCTAAGAGAGTTCTCACCGTTTCAGAGCATGCTACGGGAGAGAATGTTTCATCAAAATCAACTCCTTATTGTTGTGCATATCCTTTTGCACCTAGCCGAGCTTTATGCTTCTGAATCGTTCCTTCAACATAGTACTTTGTGCGATATATCCATTTTAGGCCAATAACATTCTTTCCCTCCGGTAAGTTAGCCAATTCCCAGGTTTCATTCTTTTCGACAACATTCATCTCTTATCAATGCTTGTTGCCGCTCTTCTTTTCAACTGCTTCTTCATAGGGTATGGGTTTTGAAAAAATAAGAGCAAATTGACAAGAAGTATTAATGTTATTAGAATATCTGGGATTTGGTCTTTTGTCCCTTGTTGATCTTCTTAGTGGACTTGGCTCTGTTGAAGATTCTTCAACTGTTTCAAATGTTACTGGTGCTGACGATTCAACTACAGGTGACTCAGGTGCATCATCAGGTACTAGAAAACTTGCGGGTGCTTAAGTTTTTCTATTATTCCAAGCCCAACTTTCTGCCTCATTGAACCTAACATCCCTACTTAAAATAATTTTGCCATTCATCGGGTTATACAACTTATATGCTTTGGATTGAGGACTGTAGCCCACAAAAATGCATTTTTCTGACTTCACATCAAGTTTGCGACGAGATGGAGAACTATCCAAAGCATATGCTAAACAACCAAAAACTTTTAGATGGCTTACCCATGGCTTCCTGCCCTTCCAAGCTTTATATGGGGTTTGATTTATAACTGCCTTTGTCGGTGAGATATTGAGAAGGTACACTGCCGTTGCTACTGCTTCTACCCAAAACTTCTTTGGAAGTTCTGTTTCTTTCAAACATCATGCTTTGAGCCATTTCAACCATCGTTCGATTCTTTCACTCGGCCACTCCATTTTTCTCTGGTGTGCGTGGTGCCGTCAACTCCCTGTAAATACCATTTTTCTCACAAAAATCATCAAATTCTTTAAAAATAAATTCACCGCCTCTATCTGAATGGAGAGCTTTTAAAGAACATCCACTTTGCTTCTCTACTAATGCCTTGAATTTCCTGAAATTCTCAAAAGTTTCAGATTTGAACTTTGAGAAATAAACCCAACTCATTCGACTATAATCATTAGTAAACAATAAAAAGTATCGACTTAAACACCTAAGGACTCAACACTCATCGGACCGCAAATATCAGTGTGCACCAATTCAAGACAACTTGAAGCCCTCCAAGCCTTGTTAATGGGAAATGAGATTCTACTTTGCTTCCCGTAGACATACCCTTTCCCTTCAACCTTCATTGGCTTGTGGTCTCCAAGTCGAACCTTACTTTTCTGGGATTCATCCAGTTCTTTAAACAGTGACCTTGTTTCAACATATGGTTTGAGCACCCACTGTCCATGAACCTACCACACTCAATTAAGACCATCATCGACAGAAGATTGGGTCATAAATAGCTTACTCCCCTCTTCAACTTCCTCTGTGAAATTTGCTTGCTTTTGTTCATCCCTTTGCTTGGGCGCAGCAATCAATTTCTATGTGTCCCAACTTCTTGCAATATCTACACTGAATGTTGTTTTTGTTTTGACGTTGGTCACCAAATTCCTCTTCCTCTGCCGTTGCCACGACCTCGACCTCGATAAACACCTCTTCCTCTGCCTCGACCACCTGAACATTTTGCTTTTCCTTTGTAAAGAGGCTCCCCCTTTACCTGAAAAGCCTTCTCCTCCACCTTTTCATAGGACCTACTGATCCGAACTTCATGGGCTAACAATGAACTCATTAATTCATCAAAATTATAAGTAGATAGGTCCTTAGATTCTTCTATTGCAGCAACAACATGGTCAAATCCTTTTGTTAAACTTCTCAACACCTTACTCACAACAGTTTCATTACTAACATTTTTACCATATGTTTTCATGTGATTAACAATTCCAGCACGAATTCTTTTTCTTTCATGGACAAAGTTTCAAATTCACAACAAAGTGTTTGTAATTTTACAGTAATTACCTTCTTGTCGCCCAAATATTTCTTTTTTAGAGTTTCCCATGCTTGTTTGGAGGTTGCTGCTGTTACAATTCAGGGAAAAATTTCATCATCCAGTGCCGATTGGATGAGAAATAGTACCTTTGCATCTTTCTTGCAAGTCTCCCAGAGTTGACTGTCAGGTTGAGCCAGTGCCGGATTTGGCTACATACCCCGTCTACCAAATCCCATAGTTCTTGGGACTTGAACATTGTCTTCATTTTGAGACTCCAAAGATGATATTTTTCCCTTTTGAATATTGGAATCAGGGACTGAGAAGAAGGATTAGAACTATTGCTTGATGGATTCCTCTCAGGTGGGTTTGTTTTACTCTCTCGTACTCTACTTCTATAGCCCAGTTAATTTGACCTCACCTGCTTTGAGAGAGAAATAGTTGTCTCTCTTATTTGCTCTGATACCAAAAATATTGTTGGGAATTAAACAAAGAAAGAAAGGGCAAAGAAAGATTTTCTGGAATCTGTTTTATTGCCTTTGAAAAGCTACAGAAGTGGTCTGTTAAATAGGCTTGCAATTAGCTAAAGATAAGCAAGTAAAAAGTAAGTGTTTAGACATGCTCACTAACTCTACATTATCAACTAGAAATTAGCAAACTACTTCATCCTAATCAACTGAACAACCACTACTTCCACTGGCTAAAAACTAGGAACTAACTCAGCACATTTTGAAGCATTAATTAACAAGAACATTGTGAAGTTTGTCTACATTGACTCAAAAATGCAATCTTGGGCAAAGAATTTCTTTTTCCACTACATAATTTACAAGGAGCAAGGAAGATCCTATTGCATAGTGGTGACACTGAGGTTTGAATTTGTGGGCTGCGGTTCAATTTATAGCCTCATGTCAAAGGGATGTCCCTTGGGAACTCTCTTTAAGCTAATTAATCTAGAAAGAAGTTGATTCAACCCCCATTTTACTCTTTTGTCAAAGAAATGTTACTAAATGAAACATCCAGAAATAATGATATTATTAAAAAGCAAGGTTTCAAGTGAAAAGAAGTATCTATAAAGCAGAGGCGCTATGAGGAAAAAACTGCACCCAACAGCTAAGCACATTGTAAGTAGGGAAGGTCCAGTCGGGCACTGGTAAGCTAACTGTGATATCACTGAGATTGAACTGGTGCGCTGCAGCTTCAATTGTAACCTCTTGGCCAATGGGTTTTCTCTTGGGACAATCCGTAAGCTAAGTAACACAGAAAGATGTTCACTCAATCACCATCCCTACCATTTTCAAAATTGAACAGTAAGCACATTGTGAACTCGGTGTACACGATTTCAGAGGTGCAATCTTTAAGCTAACTTATTATTTCTCACATAGTTTATGGGGATTAGGGAAAACTCCCAACTGGGAAGCAACGACCTCAATCCACTGAAGTTCGAACTTTAAGCCAACGAAAACCCACCACTAAAAAATTCAGTAAACCGGGACCCAATCTACTATTCTCTAAGTCTAACGGAATTCAAAAGGAAATAAAAGAACCCTACCTTGAATGGAACTCTGAAGTCCCTGGTACTCAGAATGGCACTGCGATTGAAGGGCATTAGATTGCTCTATACAACACTGTTTCAAGAAGCTGACATCTTTATCATCTTTCAAGAACAGAACAAGATCGTTGCTGAAGGAAATCAGCTTCTCCACATCCACGTTACTGGACCCATCAACCATTGTCGACTGTCCAAACTCCTCGACTAGAAGAAGAAAGGTGATATAGGGCTTTTTTTTTTTAGTTTCCGAAAAGAACGGTATTTTGTTCAAAATGGATTCCCTCCGGTAATGTAAAATGGTATTTTGAATTCATGCCACGAGTTTGGATGGCAATATGCTGATTAGGGCGGGACAAGTTTTGATCTATTTAGATTTTAATCTACCTCATTTTATTTTATTTTATTTCACTTTATTTTACTAAACTCTGTCTCATTTCATCCCGTTTATTTTATTTTATTTTTTCTTTCATTTAGCAACATGAATTTTTTTAAATTTTTTTATTATTTATAAATGAAAGTTAATTGGATAAATACTTTATTGCGACGTTTCACTTTTCATTTTTCAACTTTATCAAAATTATTCTAATTTTGTAAGTAAAATTTACTCTTTGTTATAATTTATTTGGCTTGATTCGGAATACGAAGGTTAAACTAACGTGTGAATATGAACATACAATCTTCAGTTTTTAAAAAATAAAATTTACATATTTGAAAATTACATAAAAACTACTATAAGTCATAATTATTTACTATTCAAAATATGTAGAAAATATTTGAAAAATTATGATCAGAGAAAATATTTTTTTAACTATTTAAATAGTAACTAAGACAAATAAATTAAAACGAAATAATAACTATAAATTTTTATTGTAAAAGAACCAAAAACTTGCTTTAATAAAAAAATTCATTTCTCTCAAGACTATGTCTAAAGATGATAGTCCTCCCATCTTTTAAAATATTAACATGATATTACGCAAGAATGTCACGTC
>JACEIK010000411.1:312187-322725 GCA_018107945.1 Datura stramonium | reverse complement strand
TCGTATGGCTGAGATTTTAGGGGAAAGGATAAAAAATATCTCTCTATTAATTTTATTTATAGTTATATTATAGGATTAAATATACTTCACCGATAATAAAATAGACAAAATTGCTTTTCAATTAGATGAAAGCCCCAAAATGACTTAAAATACGCTATTTCAATTAAATTACATATTTCTCCTTTAAATTCAAACTCAATCCACTAAACTAAATAAACTCAAATTAAATTAAACCCCAAAACTCATCATCAAACTACCAAATAATTTATTTGAGGAAAAAAGTGCAGAACTTTTTGAATGTTTCGGTTGAATTTCTACATCAGTGTTACCTAAAGTTTTAAAAAAAATATTTCTATAAGAAAAAGAAATTTAAATTCGGTTGATGATTGAAATATTTGTTATATTATGGTAGAATGAACTTTGAATAATGTAGATGAGATAATAATCACAAAAGAAACTGATTATGTGGGATTAAAATGGTTGCTATTCACCAAGGATTAATTTAATTAATTTATATATAGCAGTGTTGTTATAAATGTATTTGTATTATTATAACGAATATTTATAAAGGTATTTGTATTATAGTGAATGTGTGTATTTGTATTATAATGAAGATCTATCTTTTAAAAAAAAGTTAGGAGGAATTATCCCTATAAATAGAGGGATTTTTCATTTATTGTATTTTATCCTTTTAATCCCTCAAGAGAAATAAGAATTATTCTCTCTTTCTCTATAATTATTCTTGATCTTCCTTTGTTATTTCATAACACGTTATCAGCACAAGTCTCTAGCACTCACTTTGAGATAAGAATAATTAAAATATTTTTTTCAAAAGATGTATTACTTAACCATAAAAATGATATTCCTTTGGTGATATTATTTCTCTACGACTCTACCGTCTCAAAACTTGAAGGTTCGGGTATTATTTTTCTCTTCCTTTTAATATGGTTAATCTTACGAAACTTGATTTCGCTGCCCTTCAAAGTTTGGGCAAGAACTATCTTTCATGGGTGTTAGATGCTGAAATACATATGGATGCAATGAGTCATGGAGACACTATTAAAAGTGAAAACAAAACATCAAACCAAGATCATGCTAAGGCTATGATATTCTTACGTCATCATCTTGATGAAATTATGAAAATTGAATATCTCACAATTAAGGATTCACTTTTTTTGTGGAATAGCCAAAAGAAAAGGTATGGCCACCTGAAAATGATCACCCACCAAAGACACGATATGATTGAATCTATCAACACTATAAGTCTGTTCATGAGTACAACTCTTCAACGTTCAAAATTGTTTCTCAATTGAAATTATGTGGAGAGACTATTAATGATATTGATATGATGGAATATGTGGTAGTACACAAAATTAATTGAAAGTTTCGGAAGAGCTAATGTGTTACTATTGTAGTAAGTGTTAAAAGAAAACTTATAAGTTTCAAAGATATTGAAAAAAAATTGAGACTATAAATTAAGGGAAGATCTAATATCTTCATATTACTACAATTGAAGCGGGTTATAAATATTTATGTAAAAGATTATCCGCCGTTTTCTTTTGTTTGTAGTACATAAATATATGTATGATGATAAAATCACATGCAAAAGTAAACTAGAAATTTACTGAAATAAAAATAAGTTGGCATAACCGGTTGGCAATCCCGGTTCAAATGTGATGCAAAAATAAATGAGAATTCACGTGGTTATATGTTGAAGAAATAAAAGATTCTTCAAGAATTCTCTTGTGTTACTTGTTCTCGTGATAGAATGATCTTGATCGGCTAAGATTGAAATTATATTCCCTAAAATTTTGAAACTTTTAAAAAAGGTGAATATGGGCTCATTCACCTACCATGTGAATCATTTGTTATTATATAATTTTAATAGATGCATCTACGGTATGGTTACATGTACTTTGATACCAACTTGCAATTGGTTTTCGCAAGATTGTTTGCTCAAATTGTTAAATTAAGAGCACAGTTCCAAATTATAAAATCATGTTGATAATGTTGGTTCATATCTAAGTTGGTTTAGTAAAAAATTATATGCCTCCAATTATAGCTAAATCAATGGTTACGAGAACAAAACTTTCAAATAAATTTTGATATGAGATATATTTATTTAACATGTAGCAACACTTGAATGCATCAAGCCAACAAGGTTCCCCTATCACAATTGGTTCAAGGTCATGAACCAAAAATTCCATCTAAAAAATTTAATGTGCGATATATGATTCAAATGCTCCACCACAACGCACAAAGGTGGGTCCCAAAATGAGGTTGGGGGTAAATGTTAGTTTTCCTAACATTAGAAGGGAGAAGTGATTAGCAGCTGAAGATTTTGTGTGTGATGAATTATCTAGATCCTTGACAATAAGAATGTGAACTTAAAGTTCAAGAGATAATTCACTTGCAAAATATTGCAAATCGATTGTCAGATGTATTTACTGACCCTATTTTATAATCAGTTGCAAATACTCTAATGAAAATTAGAGTTCTTGAAGGACAAGTCTATGACGCGCCTGAAGCGTGATATATCAATCGATTCTAGAAATAAAAACTCCTTAAAGAAGGAGAAGAGCGAATGATCAAGATGGTCAGAATAATGAGGTAAGTGCTTTAAAAGGAGTACCACGACATAATACTTCATAAAACCTTGGCAAAGGTTCAGGTACCTGAAATGATGAAAAATGAAAAAATCTTGATAAGTTATATCGTATTGGATTGATATCAAAATGATCGTCGACGATACCTTTGATATAATGTAACGCTCAATATTATAAATATTGATGAGAATCTCGAATTCGAATTTGCCAAAAAATGTGGACAGATAAATGATTGACTAAATAAAAATACACAATTCAAGTATAATGTCATTGGGTATAAATGGATTCTTGTGGCATAAAGGTTTTTCGCACATCCTGACATGATTATATGAAGAGGTCCTCCTGTGGTAGATGCAATTATTTGAGGTTGCTCATAAGTCTGGCAGTACATGAAAACCTGACATGCGTATAATGAAATTATTTTCATGTCAAAGATATATAGTGAAAGATATCTGAAAATCCCTGAAGGATTTAAAATTTTTTAAAACGATTATATTGAATACCCGGATGGATGTGAGATCACTTAACGTAAATAAAAATCAATTTTGATCTCATGAAAATGATTAGAAAGTAAAGTATTTTAGTGCAATTGGTGTACTTATATATCCTGCTATTGTTATCCATGAGATAATATTTTTATAATATGCAGAAAAAATATAATTTCACTTATATTAGTAGAGATAAGAGTGAATTAAAATACTAATATGAGTTTATTATTTCTATCAAATATTGTCAAAGGATTGTTGGTTATGCAATGCAGGAAAGTTATTTAATTTTATATGAATATAATGCAACATGCATAGCAAAACTAAAGGGATGATTCATAAAAAGAGACAGAACGAAGCATATTTCGCCAAAACTTTTCTACACACATGAGCTTTAGAAGAATGGTGATATCAACATGCAACAGATTCATTCAAGTGACAATGTGTCTGATTTATTCATCAAATCTCTACCAACTTTAACTTTTGAGAAAATGATGCAGAAGATTGGGATGCGAAGATTCAAGTTTTTTGATTGATGTTCTCATCAGGGGGAGTTAATAAGCATTGTACTTTTTTTTCCTTACGAAGTTTTGTCCCAATGGGTTTTTCTTATAAGGTTTTTAATGAGGCAGCTACCAATGCGTATTACAAGATATGTGTATTCTTTTTCCTTCACTAGATTTTTTTTCACTGAGTTTTTTCTAGTAAGGTTTTAACGAGACACATTATCTATCAAATAGACATTCAAGGGGAAGTGTTATAAATATATTTGTATTCTTATGAATGTCTATAAAGGTATTTGTATTATAGTGAATGTGTGTATTTGTATTGTAGTGAAAATCATCTTTTGGAGAAAAGTTAAGAAGAATTACCCTATAAATAGAGGAGTTTTCATTCATTGTATTTCATGCCTTTAATCTATTAAGAGAAATAAGAATTATTTTATCTTTCTCTACAATATTCTTTTTCTTCCTTTATTATTTTCATAATAAGTGTAATTTTTTTATTACAATGTGATTGATTGTTAACCCGTTATAACAAGTAATAAATCTTAATTCCTTGATTATCAACTCCGTCATTTATACATATTTATCTTTTAAGTGATTTGTAATTTTTTTTTTGTATAATGTTAGTATATGAAAGTTAAATTCATTGATCGATTAAATAGATAAAAACAAAATAACAGAGCCATTGTTAATCACGTTCACATGAAAATGAGAAACAAAATGTAGTGACTACATTACATTACAAGATGAAGAGAAGTGTTTTGGATTTAATTTATTGAGTTTATTTAGTTTAGTGGGTTGGATTTGGGATTAAAGAAAAAATGGGAAATTTAATTGAAATCGAATATTTTAACTCATTTTAAGAGATTTCATCTGATCGAGGGATAATTTTATTTACTTTATTAACGGCTGAGTATATTTAAGCTACATAGTATAGCCCAGGGCAAAATTAACTAATATATAAGTAGAGGTATTTTAAAGCTCTTTTAAAGATATTTTATTAGAATGCAATAAATGAGGCTCTACACTTATCGCTGTGTATTTCTCGACTATTTTTGCAATCTAATTTTGCTAAAATACTTTCTTCAATCAATATAAATATAATTTGATAAATATAACTTAAAAAGTACCACTATGGCCCTTTGCGAGTCATATAACCGACATTACTTATATGAAATAATTTATTATTTAACATATAAATGTTTGAATCCCACAAATTTAATTTAAAATAAATTATTAGAAAAAGCAATAATAAAAATCCATAGTATCCCAAATTAGGATCACTACCATTAAAGAAACGTGAAAGTTAAAAAAGAAAACTCCATATTACAAAAAAGGTATAGCAGCAACGGTTGTTTCAATATTTTTAATTCAAAAATAAAAAACAATCATAATTAAAAATATTTAAAAAGGGTCATTTTTTAAATAATTTTAAATAGTTAAATTTAATTTTAAAAATTAAAAAATTTTGGGGTTTTTTTTTTTTTATGAATTTTGAGTTTTTTTAATTTTTTATTTTTAAATATGTTAAATTAATTAATATTGTATTTCAAGTGGGATCCACCATGTTATTATTTTTTAAAAATTATATTATATTACTTTTAATTATTTTATTACATATAAGTAATCAATTTTAGAATTTTGGCGTTCTAATAGTCTTGGTTTCTCTTCAATATCGAACAATTCGATAATTTTTTGATAAATTTTTCAATGTCATCACCCAGAATTGCACTATTTTAAAATGTCCTAATTTGCTATATAAATTAAAAACAAGCTTTAATATAATGTCTCATATGGAGTTTATTTTTTGACTACTTTTAAGTTTTCTTTTATTGTAGGCATTCTAATTACCTATTGCCTTTTGTTGTTTTAAATTAAGTTTATGGGGATAAAAATCTACATGTCAAGTAATAATCTATATATCTTATATAAGTAATGTCAATTATATGACTCACGAAATAAAATTTCTTGTTTTGAACAATAAAACAAACTTAAAAAGTATCACAATTTACTATATGCTATAATTGGTGACTCTAGGAGCAAGCGACGATTGTCATAACTTATAAATAGGATTGCGGATTCAATGACAAGTAAGAAATTACTAGAAATCAAATCAAGTTTTAAATTTATTTTTTGAGCGATTATTTCTAAATTTGTTTTTTTCTATGCAAAAGAATGAACTCAGCTATGATAGAGAGTGTTTTATTTTCAAAATGATATATTTTTATATAATTTTAAATATATCAAATTCAAAATAAATATTAAATGCAAAAGGCCGAAAAGAAAGAAGGAGAAGAGAAAGTCATCACATTTTGTAGTTGAAAATACAACTGCCACAATTTTAAGCGAGCTAGGTTAAAAACACACTGTACTATCGTTTTTGTGAATTTAGTACACAGACTATCTGCTTTTTGCAAAGTTTGCATTAGGTACACAATTATCACTCTCGGGATAATAAAAACATGCACAAACATTTATATTCTTCCATGTGATACGCGCGGCAAATTTATTTTATTTAAAAATGTCGGTGGTACATGCACGTATTATTGTATTAATTTTGACCCCCCCTCCCCCTTCTTTTTTCCCCTCTCTCCCCAATTTCCCCCTCCTCCATACAAGCCATGTTACTAGTTTTGTTATCAATTGGGTCTTCTTTGCTCCTTTATCAGTTGGGTGGATAATTAGCCAAATGGATTATTAATTGAAGAAATGAAAGTGTGGAAGATGGATTGATTATTTGCGCAATGAAGCCCAATTTATTAAAGTACAATTATTCTTGGAAAAGAAAACTAGATCTCTTTAAGAAGAAGAGATGAATTATTACAAAATGAAGAATAAATTGAAGAAGGATGAAAAAGAAGGAAAAAAAAACTTGCAATTTAATAGAAAAAATGAAGAAGAAAAGTATGAAGAAGAAAGAGTATTGAAGGTGAATAATTTTTTTTTTTTTAAAAACAAATGCTTACTCGGCAATTTATAGGCACATTAAAATGTCACATAGGCGATTTTTAATGGGTAAAATATCACTCACGTGCGCGAGGTGATTGAATATACGACTTTGATCAGTCGGCATTGGACGTGTTTCTATAACTTTGAGGGTGATAGTTCGGGCACCTAACGCAAGCCATAGTTCGGGTGCTAAACTTACAAAAAGCGGCCTGGATTCGAGTATGTTTTTGGACCTTAACTCTTTTTTAAGCCTATGATTGTAGCAAAAAGGCTGTAATGACATTAGCTCTGTTCAAAAGTAACGGATTCAAAATTTAAAATTTTAAAATCAATTTTTAATATGTCATAATTGTTATTATTGTGTTTGATGTTTTGGAATTTTTAATTTGTATTAATTTATAAAAATCTAATTAATCATGTAAATATATGCTATTTGATTTTCGTACATTCGCAAATTATACTCTCGATTAAGGCGGATTTGATAAACATGACATAGAAAAGATATGAAATAAATAATGTCTGGCGGTAGTGATGACTAGCTACTCCCTTCGCTCAAATTTTTATGCGGACATATTTGATTTGGTATAAATTTTAAAATGAATACTATTTTTAATATTTAAATTTTTTATTTTTTTTATTTTTTTTATTTTTTTTATTTTTTTTATTTTTTTTATTTTTTTTAGTTTTTTTATATTTTTTATTTTTAAACAAATAGAATATTTATTTTAATTAAAAACTTAAAAATTTTAAAATTATTAATAATTTAATTTTTAAATTACCTATTTTATCCTTAATAAGATAATTTAAAGACATACAAACATTTATGACTTATTTTAAACTACAAATTTTAATGTTTTTTTTTCCAGCGTTAATACATACACTTCCTCTTAACTAGCCGATGAAATGTCATTTACACACACTCGAATTACGGCTTGTTTCAATTAAACATAAACACTTGAACATATGATAAAATATTTTTGTTAGACACTTTCTATTGAAAATTTTAATATTTCTTTTATGTTAGCTAAACCGTTTCACTTTATAGGATTAACTTGATTACCTAATAAATATTTGAGAATACATATATATATATATATATATATATATTTATGAATTGAAAATATAATAGGAATTCAGATGCTCGGAACAAGTTGATATTCGAGTCTAGCACCTCATCAGTGTGCTTTCAATATTGTATATAAGCAGGTGAAAAACAACAAAAAGGAAGAAATACCGAAATCCTGGTGGATCTTCAAGTTGACAAAAGGATTCAAGAGCAAATATTGATGACCATAAAATTGATAGAATGGAAGGGCAAAGCATGTGACAACTTTATCATACATATTTTTTGTTGTATTGCATCAGTTTTGTGGAATAATTATGTTTTTGTAGTAGCTGGTTGATTTGTGATAATAAATCAAAGGTTTCTTGCCCTCTTTAGGTGCTTTGTTTTTTAATTATCTGTTGTTCCCCTATTGAATTTTTTGGTGCTTTCTTTATATATGCTTCTTCACTTGTTCGCCGTAGAAACATTAGGTTGGAACCTTATATTTTCGAGACCTGTTTTCAGGGTCCTGACCTGGCTTTTCCATCCATGGCCGATAAGATGATTATACATTTTAATATGATATCAAAACAGACAAAGCTTTTGGAATTGAATCTTACCGCCACCCATTATAAAAGAAATTTCATGTGCCCATGAGAAAGAATCAGACTTGCACGTGAGAAGGCGTGTTGCGAATATATATAATTAAATAATAAAAATGTGTTCTTCCTAAAAGCTTGAGATGATTACAGTCCCTTCGGGGACATCTGATAAAATTGGAACGATACAGAGAAGATTAGCATGACCTGCACAAGGATGACATGCACAAATCGAGAAATGAGATGGTTACACATATCAATATTGTTAACCGTGAAGCTACCACCCTGTCATGCTTCTATTGATACAGAAGGAAAATGGAAGTGGAAAGAGTACATAACGTGCAAAATGGAAGTTACATATCATATCAGTAAAAGCATAGCTTCTAATTTCATTTTTTGCTGCTTCTCCAAGCCCTTCACCCAAGCTGGCCTTACCAATATATCAGCACACCATGCACTCACACGAGAGTGCATATCAAACAATGCCTTCACTTTTGTACTCATCAAATAGTACACATTTGGTATATGGTGCAAATCAACCAGTGTAAAAGAGTCTCCACCTAAGCCAATCGACTTTAATTTATCCTGATTGTAAAAAGAGGCCAAGTTGTCTTTTGTAGTTAGACTACTTCAATTGAAGTGCCTCAATAACCATTTGAGAATCAATGGATGCATTAATGAGCTTCTTTGAAGAAGTTTTTTTCCGGAGGGGTCTTTTGTATCAAAATTTTTCTATGAAGCTAAGAAAGTGCTTCGAGAATTATGCTTGGAGTACTCATGTGGATCAAAGTGATCATTTGCAGAGATAAGTACTGATGCATTTACTACAACTGCTATATAATTATTTGTCATTCATTTATGTCATAATATGTTGCGTGCTTATAAATATTTTTCACATATTGTAATATAACGTAGAAAGATACCGATAATAGAAAAAAGGCAACACTAGATCGAGCTTGAGAGCTTCAGCATACTCGTAATGAAGATAAAGGATAACTAGTGAGGCTGGATCCACAGTTGTAACAAATTCATGTAATTTCTTGAAATTATTTTTTATTATTTTGGAAATGTTTCCTATTTTATATTGTAAATTGTTATGCATAACTGCATTATTCAGGGAAAGGCTCAACAACAATCTGATGAAAATGAACATCCGAAGAGTGCAAATGAGACTTTAACTACCGTACTAGGCAAACAAACTGGTTATTTTCATGGAAAAAGGTACAGAAAAGAGGCCCATAAAAAAGAGCCATGTACTGCGGGTGGACTTAAAGGCAAGCATGCCTTGTGCAATGGTAAGTATGTGTCAGGATATGCAAGTGGAAATGGATAGAGAATTGCGAAAAGAACTTGAACAAATCACAAATGGCAGTTGAGTTGCAAAGGAAGCAAAAGGATCCAAGAGCAAATGACTGTGATGATGATCAGAATGAGTCAGGTATCTTTAATTGGCAAGGCCAAAAACGTGCCACAACTTTATCATACTCATAATTTTTGTGGAATAATTATGTTTTTGAGTTAATTGTTGACTTGTGATAACAGATCAAAGGTTTCTTACCCTATTTCAGGTGCTTTATATTTTTATCTATTGATATCTTATGAGCTATGTATATTCCATTTCCTTATTGATTTTCTAGTGCTTCCTGATTTTATATGCTTATTCACTTGTTTGTCACTGAAGCAGTAGGATGGGAAGTATGTTCCCTGTATACATGCTCGATTAATTTGGGTCTGAACTGCATATTGGTTCCTGTGATTGCATATGCAACTTCTAGATGGCTCTGTGTTTCTTCTTCAAGTCCAGGATAAAATGACCAGAGATTTTTCATTGAAAATTACAGAGGAAGAGAAGTGGACATAGTTTTCCTGTCGGCCAAAAGTAATTACATCTGCCGGCTATTATTTTGGGCTAAAAATCCCCTTTTGGGGGATGTTTTAAGAATGAGTCCAAGACCCCAAGAACATGATAGTTCTGATGGGATCTTCCATGTTTGAACGCTTTCTTCTTTGATTTTCTCTGAAAATATTATTGCCCTCAGCTGCACTACTACTCCCTAATTCCTTTGAAGTTTGCTTTGAATTAACTGTTGTTGAGAGCTTCTCTCTGGTCCTTCTCTTTGATTTGTGAATCAAAGATTCATCACCTTCAGGTAAATGGTGAGGCTTCATTCTATAACAATTTGTGTATTGAAATATTTATGTCTCTTAGCCTGCCCAAGATATATATTGAAGCTCAGGACAAAAACGTGAGCAAATTTATAGAAAAATTTCATGAAATAACAAGAAGTATAGTAGAGGGTCTCTACACATGATCGATAAGGCCACTTATTAAGCATATATTCCTTATT
>JACEIK010000411.1:296882-309855 GCA_018107945.1 Datura stramonium | reverse complement strand
ATATGGAAATTACAGATAAAAATATCTATTATAAGTATTAGTTAACTAGTAAGTACAATGACTAACCTACTATAACATGATAGATTAGGAAAATCTTTACATTGTCAGGTGTTTATATAACAACTTAAATCCTTTCAAATTTAGCACCTTGGTGCTGACATATACTACAACCACCATTAAATCATTATTTTTTCATTGAAATTTTTCTCTGAAAAATATTAAGTGGCTATTTCGATAGATATGTATATTAATTGAATTGGTGAGAAAAGAAAAAATAATAGTGTTTTCACATGAAAAACTCAGAAAGCTTCCCACTATTTTAATGAGAATCTATTTACCACCATGCGTTTTCCCAGTGAATTAGTTCAGTGGGAAATGAGTGAGAAAAATCATATTTTATAACATAATTTTTCACTAATTCGCGATGGGAAAAACTTTGTTAGTAGAAATGGTAAGAATAGCAAAAGCACTTTACCAAAGAGCTTCAAGTCCCCATCTTCAAATGCTGGTACTTGGCCAAAAGGCTGCCACCGATTGAGAAAAATGTCATTTTAAGATAGGATATGATTCCATGATTTCAAAGTAAAAAGTTGTGGAAAAGAAAAATTAAGACATTCTTTGTAAATGGTCAATTGGTAATATGCAGAAAATTGGAACAATGATATGCAAAAAATCAGAAACAAATAGACCTTTAATTAATGTGATTAGTTATGCTTACATTGAGGGAAAGGAAAGGGTGCTTCTTGTGTTGATCAGTGGCCATATCAACAAAGACAAATTCAAAATCCAAATCTTTGTCTATGAGGCAAGCAGCAACTCTCATGGTTGCAGTTGACATGGGGTTACCATGGACTTTGATTACCATTCTTTCAAGAATAATAAATTAATTAGGATTATGATGATAGATTGCTCCAACTTGATCAAATGAAGAGTTATATATATATATGGGTACGAGGTAAAGTTTCTTGATCTCATTCTTAAAATAAAAAAATCAATATATTCAAAGAGTATTGGCTCCTGTATGATACGGGGATGGGATAGACAAAGTTATTCTACCATTTATATCCCATTATTGTAGTACAATTGATGGGATAAATAATCTTGAAATTAACTAATACCCCTAATCAAACGTAGGACAAACTAATTCTACATTTTATTTCAAAATTATTATCTCTTATTGCTCGTACCAAACCAAAAGACAACTAATACCATAGTCATGAGATGGAGAAAGAAAAATTAATTAGTACAATCTGATTAGGTAATTAATGACCTCACAACTCACAAGTCTCCTTGTATTGTTTGACCAAATCAATTTTTCTTATGGTACTTGGGGTAATTACATATCTGCTTCTGTCAGCTATGATATTATATACTGATCATCTGAAATAATCAATCACAGATGCCAAGATTTGAAAGCAAAATTGATGTGCTAAACTAGTTTATGGGAGAAAATTAGCATAGTTAAGTGTATTTTAAAATTAAAGTTCAACAAACAAGTTGGATAATACAGACTGACTACTTCAAACTATAATACGTAGAAGTTTTATAGTATATATACAGAATAGAATAGTGAAAGGGGGTGTAGAAACTTCAACATTTAATTTGCTAGAGGCTGCAATGTGCTAAAAATTTTGTCTCAGACTAAGGTTAGGTAATAACTCCAACTGCAATAAGTGTGAGAGCAGTGTAAACTTCAACACTTAGAAGGCTTTTTTAAATCAGAAACTATAGTTGTCAATTCTATGCTGAACAAACAAACTGGCTAACTGTATTATTCAAACCAAGAACATCCGAGCAGGGGTTCCCCATAGGGACCAGGCACAGTAGTATGCCTGAAATAAGCTAAAAACTGACTGCAAGATGAATTGACGCGCAGAAATGTATGATTTGAAATTCGTTTTATTCAGATCATAAAACATGAATATCTTTTTCTTCCCACTTGAATTGAGTAATGAAGGGAGGAAGTCAGTTGCCCTTAATCCGGCTAATTAATCAATATTGTTCCTCCATTTATCAAAAAAAATTCATCTTCTGGGAAGTATCACTTACAGATTCCTGGTTTTTACATTATTTGGAATCCACAACAAAGCACTGAAGCCAACAGAACAATGCATGCTCAAAATTAAGGCAGAATGCCCTCCAAATGCCAAGAGGCATGTTGACCTGATGCCTTCTTATAGCTCCATGTTAGAAATTAGATGGTAGATGTTTACAGCAGTGCACACTTCAGATGAGCAATATTAGTATTCCTTTGGGCCAGTAACCCTGTTAATTTCTCCACTTCAGCATTTGACTTCTATTGGGCAGAGATGAGATCAGAGATGATGGATTGAGACCCGATACCACATTTCCTTCGGACACACTCACACTCTTCCAGCTGCTTCTTGAAGAACCTCTCAGCATTCAAGTTCTCCACTTTCCTAACAAGTGATAAGAACCTTTTGGAAGCACACTGTTCTTCCACCGACTTGATCCCTTCAGTGGACACCTCTAAAGTATGCAGGGTAGAGGCTTTCATCAAGGATTATCTCAACCCCATTCTATTATTTAGGGGATCGATTCATCCCTTTCATTATGCTCCACAATCANGGACACCTCTAAAGTATGCAGGGTAGAGGCTTTCATCAAGGATTATCTCAACCCCATTCACCTTGCTTAATTCCACACCTCCAGCTGTAAATGTCATTTCATGATAAAACTCTCGCACCACTTTCTCATGAAGATCTGAGACTAGAGAGGCAAGGAGATGAATCCAATCCTGGTATCTTACCATATCGACCAGGTCCACCATCCTTCGCAGGTTAGCAATCTTAGTGTCAAAAACTCGTCCTCTAAGAACCTTTTGTTTCTTCAAAATGGCTTGCCTCTCTTCATTAGTAAGAGATTTGGTAGATCCCTTATGCTTGGCAGACCTAGAAGTGGCACCAGGTCTCTTAGATATGGACCCTTCACCTGCCCTTGTTCTCTTTGACTTGGATGATTTGGCAATGACCTCAGGTTCCTCCTCTGCAAGCATTTCTCTTTGCTTTCTTTTAGTCCCTGGAAAAATTCTCTTCTTGGAGAATTTCTTAGCCGACCTGATCCCAATGTTCTGCACCCTTCTCCACCAGTAGAAGATTTTGATAATGCTTTCTCACATTGCAGGATAACTCTTATTGCAACATCATCGTCAATATCTTTCCCGGTTTTACCTCCTTCGGGATTAAGAACATTCTCAGGTTGTACTTCCTTCTCAACTACAATTCTCTTTTTCAACTTTCTTCGTTGAGCAGTCTTTGCTTGGTTTTCCTTCAATACTTCTTGCAAACCTTCTTAGTACTTGCCCTGGTACTGGGCTGTTTGACCAAGTCCCTGACTAAGTTGGCAGATCTTTAGAAGTAATTTCTCTGACCTTTCAAGAAGGAGGTTGATCATCCTCACTCAACTCATCAGGTGTCCCATTATATTTAGGAGTGGGAGAGAGTACATAAGATCTAAGATTAGGAGAAAGTGAGGAGGCTTCATCAATTCTCCCAGTCCCAGAGTTGTTCACTTTGGACTACCCAAGTGCCATTAGAGAAGAAAAATAAGAAGAAGAAGGGACAGGAGTTTCTGAAAAAGGTTTCAAAAAGTTTCCATTGGAGAAGATAAAATGACACATGGAGAGTGTACGGGGGTTTCTTGGACAAAGGGTCCCGGATATTGTGATGGAGATGGAGTTTGAGACATGATTTAAAGAGAAAGAACTAGTAAGGGGAGTAGATGAGTTTGTAAGGCTGGAGAATTGGGAGTTTTGTAAATCTAATTTTCATAGCAAAGAGAAGAATGGTTAGGATGGGGGTATTTAAGAAAGGAAGCAACGTGTCATGTCAAGGAAGGGAGTTGTCGATTTGATTTCAAATGACATGACAACATTACAGAGAAGCGAAGACATATCGTCCTACGTGGAATTTCACGAACAGTTTCTAAAGATACTTTCATAAGTAATAGGTGTGATACTAATCTGTGAGGGGTACTAGGTCTCTCCTCTTAAGTTTTGATCTCTGTTGCTTAATTATCTGTCCCGGCTCCACTCTTGCTTCTCCCTTGCTTACCATGTGTGTATATTTGTTAATATATGAGACTGAGTTATACCTAGTTTGATAGACATACACCTGGATACCTGCAGCTTGAACTTAGCTAAGAAAAGGGAGTTCTTAAGGAGAGAGAAAGAGAGATAGTAGCTAATTCATCTTGAACAACCCTAGCTTCACCCGATTCCTTCAAACAAGTCCCTGCATAAGGCCTTTGTAAAGATGCTAGTTATCTGTTCCTCTATTCGAATTCTTTGCTAATAATACCTCTATATACAGTTTCAATGACAGTGGAACCAGGTTCCTCAGTATCCAGACGAGTTACAGTTACTATGGGTGCATCAATTAGCTTGACATTTTTCATACCGAACCTCTTGAACAACTCGTTGATGCACTTCTATTAAGGTGTTTGTTTCACTGAATGATTAACAAGTTCCTCCTTACTTTTCAAGAATAGAGTATTGTCAATCTTCCCTCTTTTAAAGTCATTGCCAAGGATAAATTTTGACAATCTCTCCCACCATGCTCTTGAAGCCTGCTTCAACCCATATAATGCTTTATCAAGCTTGTAACCTAGTCAGAAAGTTCAAGATCTTGACTCTGTTGATTGAAGGGACTAGGTGCCTCTAATGGTCCTTCATCGGTGGTACCTTCATGTTTGGATTCATTTTGCCTTCTAATTCACCCATTTCATCTTTAACCTGCAGGAGTTGTCCTTTCTCAGCTTTAACATGGAAGGCATGGGAAGTTCAAATGGTGTTCCCAGCCTTGAACCTTAGCATTTCTATTAGCTCGTGCATCTCATGTTGACCAAACAATATTAGGATCGAACACACAACCCTCCAAGATCTTCTGCATGCGCATATTTTTCCTCCTCTTTTTTTTAAAAGAAAATCTGTCCGGTGGAGGACATCTCAATGTGGTACCAAGTCCCTCTCCGGTAACAGTCTTTTCTCACTTCTTAGGGAAAGAACTACCAGCTTCTTCTCATCGACAACTCATACGAGGCTTTCTTCAGCAGAGACCTGATCATGCACCTGTTTATCACATAAAAAATCATTTTGACACCTTCTACTCATTTTTCAACACCGAGAATGTATCCCTTTTTTTCATTCCCAAAGGATACGCTCCCTCCTTGAAGGGCTCTAGGTGAGAGAAAATCTTCCATTCTACTAGTCATATGCTTCGAGCAGCCACTATCCATATATAATTTTTTACTTCTTTCTCTCACCTCACCCTGCAAGTAAAGTCATTGATTAGATTTAGAAACCCAAACTAGTTTGGGTCCCTTTGAATGATAGAAATGATAAATAAGTTTTCTCCTAGTCCATACCGGTAGATCAGATTTTCTTCTTTGGGGATCAAGTCCCTCTGCTGCTATGTTCATTTCAACGGACTTCATGTTCTTCTTAACAACATGGATTCTACCCGGGAAAGTATCCTTATAGTAACCATTCTGACCGCAATGAGAACACAACCAGTTATTAGGATTTGACGCATATTTGCAACGAGGATTATAAGGAGCCTTTTCTTTTTGAAAGCCAATACCTTCTCTAGAGCTAACATTTTTATTATTCACAGTAGCTAGAACTTAGAGGACCAGGTCCACCAAAGTGACTTGTTAAGATCAGTTTTAACTTTGTTCAGGTCCTTCTCAAGTTCTTCATTTCTTCGTAGCTGAGCAGTAAGATTCAACTTGATTATTTTAAGTTCATTTTCCAGTTCGAGCTGAATTTCACTACCTAACTTCTTTCCTTTTGATTCACTATCCATGCATTTCTTGAGCTCATCATTAAGCATAGAATTTTTCTTGGAGGCCTCCTTAATTTCATCATTTTACTTAGTGAGCCTATCAGTCAGAGAGTTTCTCTCTATTTCAGATTTGTCAAGCTCATAAACTAACCCATCTTTCTCCTTTAAAATATCATTATAAGAATTAATTAACACCTTAGAAAGAGCTCTCAACTCCTTATGAGAGTAGATTTTGAGATTTTTCTAAATATCAAGAAAATCTACCTCTTCCTTCTCATCATCATCTGATTTGGCCATCGATGCAAATATGAATTCGTAGTGTGAGGGTCCATCATCTAGAGAAAGCAGAGAATCATCTTCTTGAGTGTATTCATCCTCAGATTCACTGGAGGATTCTCTCTAGGTAGCTAGAGCTTGCTTCACGAACATATCAGGTGCATCTCTTCTTTTGACCTTCTCTTGTCCTTCTTCTTCCCTTTTCGGCATTGTCTTTTACACAGTATTTATACTCGACCTTGTGTTGTGGAAAGTCTTTAATAAAGTGACCAGGTTTTTTATGCCCCGAAAGTCCTAAGATCAGACTCGGGAGTTGAAACAGAAAAAATAAGAATTTCTGCACCAGGTCATAGGACGAGTCGTCTAGTGACCCGTCAGGGACCCCACGAGTCTTTAAGTGACTTGTGGGGAGAGGCTGGGACTTGTTGGAAATTTTGGTTTTTGGGTGACCACGGATGTGACCATGAGTCGTTGTTAGCATCACGACTCGTCAGGTCAGCCGCGGTCAAGGATGATGTGAAGGGAGAAGAAAAATAGACAGTGCACCTAACAGGTCATCACCACGACTCGTCGGGTACACCACGAGTCGTGGTGTCGCTCGTGGTGACCCCCATGAGTTTTTTGGCAGTGAAGAGGACGGAAGGTGACCACGAGTCGTGGTCACCGATGACGAATCATCAAGTCCCTCGTGATGACAATCTAGATGTAATTTCCAGTGAAGGCGATGGATGCAGACCCCGAGTCGTGGCCAGGGACGACGGCTCATTGGGACTGACAGTCTGTTTTTTCCTATGAGTTTAGTAAGGGCTTTTCATAATTTCTATATTCCTAAAGCCTAAACTAAATCCCAGAATGGAGTGTATTAAGATGGTTTAAGTTATTCTAGCCTATTTAAAACTCATTCATGCAAATTTGAGGGTTTAGAGAATGATCAAACATAGTTCATCAAGGTTCTTCCTCAATTCTTTCTTGAGCAATCAAAGAATTTGTAAAATCAAATCCTCTCAGGTATGTAAGGCTATGAATGGGTGAAATTGTCCACAAACATTCCCAATTCCCCTCTCAATTCATGATATTCTAATTGATGATTCCATGAGGTTTTTACCCGATACATGAATTCCTAAGTTTTAATCATGGGTATGATCTAAGCATGTTTTGAATGATGAATTATGATTAATGAGCAGATTTTACAACGTTTCAAATTATAAATTATGTTTTCAAGGTTTCTAAACTATTATGCCCATCCATGCATGTTCATAAAAGTTGAGATCTATGAGATATGTGTTCAAGCACGATGAGATGTTTATGAAGAAAGTATTATTTTGATATACCCTTGTTTATTTTCATGTTTTCAAAGAGAATCAAGTTGATTTCAAGCATGTTTAAGTATTGGGCAAGCCCAAATGATCAAGTATGTTTTATGATTTCATGAATTAGCTTACCACATGGTTTTGGAGTCAAGACTCCCATTATTTTAAGCTTGTGGTATGGTTTGAGCCAAGGCTCATCATGATTATGATTTTAGATTATGAATATATGTTATTATTCAGCTTTGTCACTAGACGATGGTCAGCTTCGTTGAAAAACGATAGAGAGCATATGCATATTTTTGGGAGTAGTATCTAGCACCGAGTAGGCTAAGGGTCAGTCAACCCTGTGTCTCAGAATTACGCGCCAACATAAGTTTGCTTATATACTTTGGGACCTCCCTTGGAGCTTTCCCTGCCCCCAAGGGGCCTTGATCTTGATATTGATATCATGATAGCGCCCTTAGCCCTGACAAGGCTTTGGACGACTCTGTCCACTTGAGTGTGATAGTCGGGATCACGTAAGATCTATCATGGTAATGTCGGTTATATGACGAGTCTCTTATTGTTCCTCATGATTTCAGTTATGCATATACATCAGTCATATTCTTATGTTTTCAGCAGGTTTGACCCAGTGTTCAGTTTTACTTATAATTATCAGTTTTCAGCTTTGGATCATTCGATTCAGTTATGATGTTCAGATCATGATTTCAGAAAATAGCATGCAAGTCCTACTCTCAACTCAAGGTATATTCCGCGTACTGACCGCATACTCTATGTTGTATCATTTTATGATACAGGCTCCGATATCCAAACCTAGTCTCGCCGATAGCCAGATCCTCAGCTTTAGTACTTCCCGCATCAGAATTGGTGAGTCCTCATCTTGTGAAGGCCCTTTTTATCGCTTATGTTTTGTCTTTTTAGTTTTCAGACTACAGTGAGTTAGTTGGGGTCTTGTCCCATCAACTCGTTAGTATTAGAGGCTTTTTCAGACATAGTTGTATTTCAGCTTTAGGCTTGTGCATGTAATTAGATGTGATGTTTTTCTAGACTTTCGCTATGTTATTTATGATGATCTTCCGCTTATCTATGATTGAGTTATATGTGTGTTCATGCCATGGGTCGACTTGGAGCCTCTCGGGGCTTCTTGTCCCGTGTCTCGATCCGGGCTTATGTTTGGGTCGAGACAAGGTTTCCCGCACTTGTGGCACAAGTCATTTTCACTTGAGAAACTCTGGTATTTCCTTTCTTGAGAAAAATCCCATTCTTTCTCGTCATTTTTTGAAATCTTCAAGTGAGATAGATCATGCTTGATTTTTCTTCACTTGAGTCACTTTTGGAAGCTTTAAGAACCAAACTCTTCATCTTCTTTGACTCCCCTATCTTTAGATTTTGTTGCTTCTTTAACTCATAGGTCTTGAGGTTGCCGTTGAATCTAGGTAGTCTAGTGGTAGAGATTTCTTCTTCCAGGTTCCATGGAGAAGCCATTTAGTAGATCCTTTCTAGGTGTTAAACTATTAGAAAGAACTCACTATAATACCAATTATTGGCTTATATGAGTCCACCACTAGTCAAAGGACCAGGTCCTTTGACTGGTTCCACAGTTAAGAAAAGAAGGTAAATAACACAAGATTTACGTGGAAACCTCTTTGCCCAAGTGAGTAAAACCACGACCTACCCTAATAGGATTTTCAAACTCCACTAATAACCGATCAATGTTTTATATTACAACCTCATGCATCCTAGGAATTAAACTCTTAACCCCTTTCCCCTTATAATAACTCTATTATAAGCCCTTTATAATAACTATATTACAAAGACAACCTAGGCTAACTCTAGCCTACCACCAAGGTTCAAATACAAACAGAAAATGACCTACAATTGCTTCTCAAAAGAGGAATAGGTTTATAATGTTAAGAATGAAAGATTAAAACTCAAAAACCTAGAACTTTACATATTACACGTGGATAAGGAACTGGTTCTTCAAGGTTGTTTCAACTTTATCTTTTGAGTGATGTAGAGGCTTTACAGATATAGAAGATGACTAATATTTTGATTTTGCAAAACTCAACGTTTTCATCTTGTCTTTTTCAATGTACGTATATGAGAGGATGAGAGAGAAATATAATCTTTAACCAATGAATAAAAGGTTGAAACTACAGCAGTTCTGCTGCTGTGCTACAGTGGCAGCAACTTTACAGTTGTGGCACAAACTTTACAGTTGTGAAGGTTGACTTCGAGAATAGGGAACAACAACATACTTGGTCCCTCATATCTGGTTCCATCAGGTTTGCATCTTGTGATGTTCAATATATGTGAGGACTTTGAGAGAAATGAGCTCCTTGGATCATTGGATAAGGAGCTGGACCGCAATAGTGAAGGTTGATTTCAAGACCAAGGGACCGATCCCTTGAGCACCGTACTGGTTTCTCAGTAGGTTTTCAGATCATCAAAACAAATGCATAGAACTTCAAAGTCTATGCTCCATCAATATCTATACTAACATATGAAGGACAAAAACCTAGAAGTGATCTTATTGGATAAGTACACTGGAACTGCTACAATCTGCTGCAACTTCACCAACCACTGTAGAGAAAGTACACTTTACAATTGACGCTTTGACCAGGGGGTTTGATAAGAAAACAGCCAACATGTGAACCTGGTCCCCTTATCGATTTATCGATTATCAAAACCAAAAGTAAAATATTTTTTCCCTTTTTGATGATGACAGACACATGACCACATTTCCACTATGAGCTAAATCCCCACCGGTTCCTTCTAAACACAAGTTGCACCTTTCCATTTTCCTCTTATGCACAACCAATAAAAGTTCAATGTTTCCCCTTACACCCGGACACCTAAACTGTTCATCGTTGTCCCCCTGCAAACTAGTGTATCTGGTTTCTCAACAGGTTTGTCAAATCATCAAAACAAGACATAGTGCTTCATCCGCAACACAAGAAAGTTTAGTAAAAGGTACAACTTTTACCAACTTGAAAACATTGGCATATGCACATACACAACAATGGTTTAAAAAATAATTTACAGGAAAGTCGGCCTGGGAAAGAAATCACTTAGCTTCGTCAGCTTGTTTTCCTTTTTATTAATGTATAGAGTTACTACGTTACTGCCAAAAAGGTGTTCCAGGAATGAACAGTTAATAAAATGGTTGAGCCCACTTTTCATTCTTAAGAATTCCCATACAATGAAATGACAAGCCAGATGGTATGAAACCTCTTGATTGTCCTTCTAGACCTACATGCTCAGGGAATGTGTACTGATTAGCGTTTGTCGAATTCACTTTTTTCCCTACTTCTTATGTATTTAAACATAACAGGTAAAACCAATATATTTCAATTTATTCAATCTGCATTAGATAATCCTCCACTACAAAATATGTACATGGGTCGTAAGGGACCAGTGAAAGCTAAATCCTTGTTTAGACATTTGGATCATGGGCATATTCTGACCCTAAATTTGCAAACTTCTTTGTGAAGTAAAAAAAAGTGTTAAAATATCAATGATCTACATATATACTCCCTCTTCCCCGAAAGGATTTTCACCTCTCCCTATTGGAAATTATAAACTAATCACTTTCCTTGGAAGAAGAGATACATCTCATATTTTTATTTTTATTTTATTTTTAAAATGATATCTCACATTATGTCCATATGATTTGTGAAATTTTGAATGGACCTACTTTCCCTTCAGTATTCAAAAGAAAAATAGGTTATGGTCTTACAAGATTCAACCTGCAAAATTAGACAATACATGTTTTCCATGTGTCACCGTATAACAACGCCAAGTATAGATTTGTGTTTAAATGGCCACACAAAAAATAAAGTTGGGGGGTCAAAATGGAACAAGGCTAAGTTGGAATGTCAAAATGAAAAATAAGGACAAGTTTAATGGATTGTGTATGTGTTTGGCCTTTATTAAAAATATACGATAAATGGTACAAACATCAGGTGATATAGATTCATTATATAATATAGTGCTTTTATGGTAAGTAACTTCTAATTTATCTGTCTCTCAACGCCCAATGATGTGGCCTAGTGGTTAATAATGTAGGTTAAAAACATAGAATCATGAGGTCTCAGATCCATGTCTCAGGCCTATAATGTCTTGAAGTTTCTATGAGTAATTAAAATTCAAGATAACAATTATTTAAAAAATAATTTTTGGCAAAAATAATGAAGTTCGAAAGAAATAAATTTAGATGATTTAATTATCAAATTTATGTTAGATTCCACACGGGGGAATTTAGTAACTCAATTAGTTGACTATCTGAGCTATCATTTTATTGGTGAGGGTTCAATTTTTCACCTTGTAATCCCCTTTCCCTATTCTTATGTAAAAACATTAACAAAAATAAAATAAAATACTCCAGATAACAAAGCTGGAGGAAAAGTAGTTTATAGTGGAACAAGAATATTATTTCCAAATTGGTGTTGTTATTGATTAGATGCCACCAGATCTGAGTACCAGATAAGAGCATAATCCTTGTTTGGTGGTGGTGGGGGGGGCATCTTGTTCTTTTCATTTTTAGAGCAAATTACTTTATAGAACCATTATAACACTTACCCTACATTTTTAAGGTAAGCCCCTCCCCTCCCATTATATATATATAATTACAACTAGTAAATCACATAAATACACAACCAAAAATTAGTCAAAAAATGAGGACCACTTCCGATGGACAACGTTGATTTTTTGGCCAAAAACAACGAAAAACCGACGGACAAAGGGTCGTCAGATATGTGGCGTCGGAAATAAAAAATCGACGAACAGCATCGGATATTACCAACGGACATCCGTCGGTTCAGTGAATTTTAATTTCATGGGTTCTTAAAACAATTCCAAAGGCACTAGCAGCAGAAAGCTGCAATTTCTGCATTCCCACCTGCCAAATTAAAAATCAATTTAATTTCAGCTAATATCCAGCACTAATTGCTGCCAAAACAATTCCAAATGAACAAGAACATCAATAACATAGTAATTATCGAATTAAAACATAAAAAACAACACTAAATATCCACCAAAAGTATCAATAAAGTTTAAAAATATCAAAATATATATATATATAAAGTTTATTTTTCAATTTACAATAATCCTAACAAATAAGGTGTCTCTTCGACATTTTCATCATCTGTCGAAAATACTTCGTCATACGAAGGAGGAGAACGGGAACGTCATCTCCGCATTCCACTAGCTAGGTTGTTCACTTGTGCCTTGAGAGCCTCGACGGTATGACACATTGTCCTACTCTTTGCATTGCGTCTTGCCTCTGCATCTGCCAATGCACATGTAAGTTGTTCAATCTTATGCGATATTGCAACGATCTGAATACCATCAACCGCCTCGGCCTGACTAGAAGAGCCAATACCTTCCAGTCGGACTTGTTATACCCCGGGAACATGGAATCAGACCCGGAGTCAAATAGGAAAAATTTAGAAAAAAGTTGCAGCAGTGCAGGATGAGCCGTTAGACGACTCGTGAGGAGACCCCACGAGTCGTCAGGTGGCTCGTGGGGAGGCTGGAATGGGCTGACGAGCTGAGGTCCCCACGAGCATGGGAACGACTCGT